>JAAALK010000842.1:0-67301 GCA_019279435.1 Zizania palustris | reverse complement strand
AAGTTCAAACAAATATTTGAATATCGATTTGCTTCTAAACCTAACTCATTTCATCCCTAAACTCCTAAACCTTCTCGAAGGTTGTCCAATTTTCTAAAGGTCATACTTGAAACTTTGTCCGAAACCTTATGAATTTTTTTACCATATTATATATGTAGATATAATGACACCATGTCAAGTGTCATATTTTTTAGGCATCAATTACATTTTCTATAATTAAACAACCATTAACCTGCATATTGCAAGTCGAGTATCGTAAATTAGATTTTAAATATTAGTTATATTTAGTTGTAAAGACTACAAATGTAATCATGAACAGAAGAATATGATTTTCCATAATTTTTGAGTCCTTATTTCATGTACGCATTTCAAATTTGACCCCACTGGAAGTAAATCCTAGAATACGATATTTTATTAAAAATACCAACCCCACTCATAAAAGTATGAAAATTACCATAATTAACAGATTTGAATTATGACTGTAAAAAAAAATCAGTTCAAAAACATTTTAAAATATGATGTGGACTAATAACTGTGTGTTTCACATGAAATATTGGTTCCTACACTACTTTGCCGAGTGTTTTCTGAGTGGCACTCGGCAAAGGCTAGGGTGTTGCCGAGTGTCCATTAGTGGCACTCGGCAAACCCAACATTTCACCCGTGCCGTCGTCACGCCGTCAGCAAAAATGTTGGCGGGATTTTTCAGGATGTTTGCCGAGTGCCCTGCACCGGCAAAGAGCTGGAATTGCCGAGTGCCACGATGTTTGCCGAGTGCATGACATCGGCACTCGGCAAAATAGTGTTTGCCGAGTGCCCGATGAAATGCACTCGGCAAACATCGTGGCACTCGGCGAACTTTTGTTTTCCGGTAGTGATAGGCAGATAGCCAAACCTTGAACCAGATTACATAAATTACGATTGAATTTTGGAGTTCTAGGGTCTGTCCGGTGTTGGTAGACCTCCGAATCTTTAAAATGTGGATTAGAGCTTTGGATCAATCAATATGTGATCTAGATCATAAGATCTATATGTAATTTGGAGTAGGTAAAAACTATTTTGTTGAGTTGAACTGTTTCAAAATTAACTTTATCTTTGAACGGATGTAAAGTAAGGTAGTTCAGTGGCATTTGTGCGTAATTTTTTAGACTTCAATCGTGAGGTGCATTTTTTTTTCAAAACTTTATGATTTAATTCGTAGTAAACACGTTTGATTCGGCTCTAATTTTATGAGACAAAGGGTGTGTTTAGTAGAGTTTCGGCTTCAACTTCTTTGGCGTGTGGAGCTGGAGCCCAACCAAACACTTTTCCTAAAAAATGAATCATGTTGAGAGCACTCTAGAAAAATAAATTAGAGTGATGGAACATAATTTAACCAGTTTCAAGCACTCCACTACAATTTCACTCCAGTTTCAGTATAAATTTCAGATCTAGCAAACAACGAAAGAAGCTAGAGCCGGGCGAAGGCACCCCTACTTGCAAACCAAATCATGGGCAATTTGATGCCTAAGAATGGTATTTTGTTTTAGATGGGCCGCAACGGATGGTAAGCCAAGTCCACGAAAATCGGTGCCAACCTCCGTCTTCTCCCGCGTCGCACGCGCCATTGGTAGCTTCTAGGCCCTAGCGGCATTTCGACGAGCACCTTCTCAGCGCGTGCGCGCGGACTCCACCGTCCACGAGCGATCGATGGCAACCCGTAACAAGACCACGTCACCGGCCGTACGCAAGGAGGTGTCGGAGTTAATGAAGCTGTACTACGACGGCGAGCACACCGTGGCGCTCCGCCGCGCGGTGAAGCTTGCCTGAGGCACAGCGACTCCGCCCTCGTGTTCAAGCTCGTCGGCGTCTTACACTGGGCCGCTTTCCCTTGCCTGCGCCAGCGGCGTATCCCGAGATGAGGCGAAGACGGGGGGACACAGGCACATGCTAACGGCCCTCTCCGCCTACTCCACCTCGGCGTGGCTCGCACCTGATTGTATCGATGCGCCCTCTCGCACGCCGAGATGCTCGCCCAGTCCGAGCAGTACTTCGAAGCGCAGGCTGAGTTCGACCGCGCCCTCCGGATCTCCGACCCCGTCGACCCCGCGGAAAACTCCCTGGGATTCGATCTGTACTGCGATAAGAGCTTCACCAAGGCCGAGAGGATCAGGAATGCCAGGGGCAGTGCTCGCGACGCCATGGAGCTCTTCCGTGCCATGATCTGTGATAAGTTCGTCCCAAAGGAGTCTGTGCAAGTGCTGAACGACATCAAGCTCGGCGGGAATTCTCCCGCCGACGCGCGCGAGCGCGCGAAGCGTCTCGCCACGACCTTCCCGTACTCGGGCCGCGCCCAGCTCCTCCGCGCATACGTCGACTTGGAGCGAGTCCGCGGCTTCGACCCGTCCATCGACAAGCGGAGGTTTCTGCGCCGCACACTCGACATGGTACAGGAACCAGCGATTACATTCCCCAGCTCGCTTGTGATTGCCTTGTTCCACGCGAAGCTCTTGTTCATTCTGGATGAGTACGACGACGCAGAATGCGAATGCCGCGAGCGCTTGCCGTCGACACACCTGACGACCCGAACATACACGACTTACCTCCTGGATCTGTCAGTGGAGCAGAGTATGATGATAGAGTATCTTTTGTCAAGAATCTACTTCGTCGCTTGATCGGGAAGATCATAATTGTGACTGCATTGTACTCGCGCACCCTACAAGCGAGGCGGAGGATAGCTTGGTATCAGTGAGGGTTCAACCGTTGCTTGAAATCTACAATTCAACTGACAAGTCGTCAGCAAAAACCATAACTGATGCGCTGCGTTTTTTCAGGGGTGCAATTCATGGAGTTTCTGGATTTGTCCTCTGTCGGGGCCGCTGTGATGGCCGGAAGTTTGTGGACACATCTTCGCTCTGGAGACACCTATGCAGCAAGCACCCGGATCCGGATGAACTCTGGTCCAAGCTGCAGTCAGTTTTGGATCCAACACTATATGAAAATGCCACAGAGTCGGCTCGTTCCTTGAAATGGATAACTCTTTCTCAAGATTCAGAGCAGCGTGACTTCTTCAGTTTAATAGAGTTAAAGGATATGTTCGAATCCTTGTTCTTTCGTCTGACATTGGGCAAAACAGAGCCAGAGTCTTTGGTGGAAATGCGAGCAAAGAAATGCAGAGGAGGAGCTGAGATTCTTGATGGCATCAAGGAAAGGTTGAGGACTTTGCCTGCAGATATGTGTAGCTCTCAGGTGTTTTACTATCACATGATGATATGACATGGTTTCCAGTTTAGTTAGCATTTGTTCCTTATGTTAATTTTGTGCTGACAGTTTATGTACCTGATTGACAATTCACTTGGCTTTACATTTCAGTTTTATGAGGCTCGTTCTGCAATACAAAAACTGTGGCTTAAGTTCCTCAAAAATACTGTTTTGGATTATCGTGAAGCCATATTTCCCCTCGTGTCATCTTTGTATGGGTGTGTTACATATGCTTGTTTTTTTAATCTAATTTCCAGCTGCTTGTCCATATCGTTTGCTAACTGATAATCATGTTCGCAGGGAAAAATAAGAAATGCATGGGTGGAGATCCAAATATTGTGGGTCATATAGGTGCTTACAAAATCGATGCTATATTTGATGATGTTCCCAGTGTCCCTGGTGGCAAGAATGTCTCTGTAGTAGAACATGGCTCCAATCCTTCCGATGCAAACAAAATGGGTACAAGCAAACAGAACCTGAAGGTTAGTATCCATATATTTCACTTTTTCACTTTAATCTTTTAAATTCGAAACTTCATTGGAACAATTCGTATTTTTGTTAATTGATCTATTTGGAGTTGCAGTAACACGTTATAATTTCTTATACAGCCTTCATCCTCAAATGGGACGCATAAGACTGATGAAGAACCCCACGAATGGTACGAAATGCAATGTAATTTCTTACTCTTATCATTATCTGGAATATCTACACTTTTCATATGGTTGTATTTACACTATACTGGTCCTGTAGTTTTCTTTTCATGAGTGATGTTCTAACTTTGTATGTTGTATGTAGTGAAATAACCTGAGATATGGAATGTCTAATTTTGGTTTAGATGAAAAAATAATATAGCGTAAAAATTAAGGTATTTCAGTTGTTTTAAAATTTATGGCATGGTTTCCACAGAACACATTATTCGGTACTGTTCATCTTTAATGGTGTGTTAAAACACAAATACATTTTTCCCTGTTCACAATGCTCTTGTTGCAGTGAGCTTTGTGTTGAAGATGGGAATTCTGAGGGCATGACCAACCAAAAACTGTCTGGTCCACCAATGGATGTGGAAGTAAAAGAGATGGAGCTATCTGCAATACTGGCAAATATGGAACTAGAACTAGAAGGTGACATCTTCCCTGCAAATTTACTGCAAAAGTTGAATTTGGACATATAACATGAGCACATGCATGACTTATATCTGAAGGTTTGTTCAGATTTCAGAGACTAATGTTTTGTAGTATTTGGCAGTATTAATATTATAGAGTTGCTTTGTTTTCAGGAGAACTTTAACATTCCCTATGCAAAAGGTAATTGTCAATTTGTCATATGGTATAACCATTCCTGGGAACAGATAAACCTCTCACAAATATTAGCTGTATCTGTGATTTCTTTGTTAATGTGAACATAGTATTCTCTTCATAATTACAAAGTCTACCCATCCTATTTTTCAATTCTGTTATGTAATTTGGTGATTGCATGTTATTATCGATAATCTCATTATCCAGGAACTTCTAGCCAATTGGCTGAGAAAATGGGAAGCACCACCAGCTATAAAATTGTTAATGTTCTCAACGAAACAACACGGACAAAGACCTGTTTATCTTGCATGTGATCATACAGGTAGTAAAAAACTTGCATGTAGTTATGTGTTTTGTCATGTGCTAGCTTCTGAGTTCTAGTTTCCTATGAATATGTGCAGTCATTTTGGAATCTGAGGTGCTTCAGAGATGAGATTCTAAGAGCACCGCCTGTATGGATTGTGCATATCAATGAGAACCGCTGCATCGCTGACCTGTTCTATGAAATCTTCTCTGCTTGGGAGAAAAATGAACACGACAGTGTGACTTGTTTACTGACTTCTGTGAAGGCCAGTCTCTGTAAAATTGCAAACCGTAACATGTTTCAAAAGGTATTCCTTTGCACAGTCATTGTTCAAACAATATATTACTCTCTCCATTTTCCTATTTATAAAGAGAGCATATTTTTCCAGATTCAAACAAATAATATATTTGTGTATCCAGTGACATAAAACTGACAGTTGTACTCATCTTTGAAAGCAATTTCATATGACCATGATCTTGCATTATTGGCAGTATATTGTGAAAGAAATTAATGGTCAAATTTCAGTTTGTTAACATGCCCTGTAAAATAAAAGGGACTCAAATTTAGTTTACCATCTGAAATCCAGAGTCCATACATGTATTCTGCCAATCAGAGACTACCAGAATTTTGATTCTGCTTCAGGTTTAATTTATTCTGCATACATATCTTTCTGCCTTCACAAGGCTAAACCTGGTGAATTAATTTCAGCTGCAGGCTGGAATTTTTTTTGCTTCTGAGGTTGTGGAAATGATTCTTCATGGATTGCATATGTCAGAAGCATCTTTGCATTTTGATTTCAACAGTGAGATTGAGGGTCAGGTAGTAAGTCCCATCAGCTGTGGAGATTGCATATGCCGAACACATACTCTGTTTGGGATTGAGTTCCATGTTCAAGTGAGCTGCAGGTGTGGGAATTTTTTTTATGAAAAAGAACACACTAAAGCTCTTTATAGACTTGATGATAGTTCACCTCAAACAACAAAGGTTTGTCACATCTGATTTCATGTGTAGACAAACTTTTATAGGTGGAAATATGATGCAATAGTATCCTAGCAAAAATAGTAACTGCTGACTTTTAGCAGATCAAATCTTTTGTGGAGCTTCCAGTTTTATATGATGAGCAGCCATTCTCTGAGGGAAACTGCGAGCACTGTGGAAGTCCGAAGATAGTTGATGTTTCTCCTTCAAACACACCACACCTGTTTACAATAGGTAAAGCTTCTTGACTTCTTGTCTACGACAATAAATTGTGATGTAATATTGGAGGCTTTTGCTCCATTCATATTTTTATCTCCTAAAGTTAACATCAAAATGTAAGATTTGTTTTCCGCTTTTGCTATTATGTTGAAGGTTTAGACTGGGTTGGTCGCTGTGAAAATCAGGTTCAGCTCTCTGAAGTTTTAGTTGGCATTACACAGCCCCTTGATATTAAATTTCTTCACAAAGGTCTTCACTCCTCATCAAACTATGCTCTAGCCTCAATGGTATGTGCACGGAAAACCTTTCTTTTTTTCTGAATAAAATTGTTGATATACAGAATTTGAGCAAGAGTTTGTAGTTTGTGTTGGCAGTACTGATAATAACAGATAACATCCTGTGTGATTTCACTGAATTTTTTGTCATTATGTGAACATTGAATTGAAGTACCATTGCCGGTTAATCTTATTAGACTTTTTCTACTACTTATTTTACTCCCCAGTTTTCCTTCTTTTCCTTTGCTTCATACCTCAATTCCAAATGTCACCATCAAAAATCACATGCGGTGGTGCAGAATTGACGCCGGTATATATACCATTTTTGTTTCAATAAATTCCTTCCTTTCTCTGTTGAGTTTTACTTCAGGTCTTTTGCAAGATTTGCCACTTTGTTGAACAGGAGCGGAGCTAGCAAAAAATAGATATGATGCACCACTTAATCATTCATGTTACTTAATTTAAGATACTAAACATTGATTTCTTCGCCACCCCATGACTCAACATGGCTTCTTAACCTGCCTGCTTGTACTTACCAACATAACCGCGCCTAGAAAATATGTTTCACTTGCATGCGCCCATCTTATTCATTCCCTCCAATCCAAACTATGCAGATCTGCTATGCTGGTGGACGCTACGTCTGCTTTGCTCGCGACGAGGACAAGTGGCTCATCTGTAGCGCCGAGACTGTTGAGGTAGGTATTTTGCTTCTCCTGGCTTGTGCAGGAAACATCTAAGGCTTCTTGATTCTGAGCTGTTAACTTACTTAACTCTACACATCCAGGCAGAAGATACCTGGGAGCAGTTGCTGGAACGCTTCAGAGACTGCAGGCTCCAACCTCAAGTTCTCTTTTTTGAGGTCATCAAGTAGATCTATGGATTTTTTTTGAGCAATCTACTTAAGATAGTGGGATTTCCAATTGATAAAGTAAGCCGCACGTTCCTGTGGTCTAAGGGTGATAACCTCACTATGTCAAGAGGGATGTGCCTAGTCAATTGGAAGTTGGTGGTGTGTCTGCCAAAAGACTTGGGAGGATTAGGGATACTAAATCTGGAAATCCTAAGTCGTGCCCTCAGATTGTGGTGGTTATGGTTTCAGTGGAGGAGTCTTCTCGCCCTTGGACTTCACTCTCGCCTCCTGTTTCTTCGAAAGATTTAGAATTTTTTTGGGCATCGACGTCTATCACTCTCGGCAACGGTCAGCTTGTTTCCTTCAGGGCTCTGGCTTGACACTTGGATTGGTGGCCGACCCCTATATGTTGTTGCCTCGGACCTGTTTGCAATCAGCGCCAAAAAGACGTCTTCAGTTTTTCAAGCCCTTCGTAACAACGCGTGGATTCATAGTGTCATGAGGCTCTCATCGTTGCAACAATTCAAGGTTCCCATCGTTGCAACAATTCAGGCAATTCATCCTGGTGGCCTTCACGGTGTTCAACGCTAGGCTTTCTGAGGACTCCTTTGATGCGATCGCCTAGCGTTGGACCGCACATCGTGCTTACACAGCCAAATCTGCATACTGTATGAGTGTATGTAGTTTAGGGCTTCTTGCCAGCCGATCATTGCTTAGGAGCTTTGACAAGCTCACACCTTGGCCAAGTGCAAGTTCTTTGTTTAGACTTTACTCAACCGCAAGATTCTCATGCTTGATTCTGCGTCATAAGCGCAAGGCCTTCAACGGGTCGTTTGTTTTCATGTGGTGGCAAGTGTGGAAAGAGTGGAACTGTCGTGTTTTCTACGATTCAATCGACTCAATCTCCTCTGTGGTGTAAGTGGTGATTTCGAGATTGAGACTTATTCTAGTGCCCTCTCTTTTGCTTTGCCATCCATTTGATGTTTCTTTTTTGTGTTCCTGGTAGTTCTAGTTTCGGTCATCTCTCTCTAGGTTTCTCTCAATGTTGTTTATTCCTTGTTTGCTCCCTCTTTTCTTTTGTGCTTTCAAGTTGTTCTCTCCCCTAACTATTTGCACGTTCTTGAGACCCATGTGTCTCTTCTTCTTAATACATGCAACAATCGCCTGCTAGCGTTCAAAAAATTAATTCGATCGAAGAAAATTACAAGATTACAACTCTGGAAGATTGCAATTAGAAAAAAAAATACATTCTACATGAGCCAGCAACATTCACCTACGACCTAAGGACAACACTAAGAGTATGTCCAAGAGAAACTTTAAAGAGTTTTCTCTAAATTTTTGAGATTATAAGTAAAAAATTAGTTCCAACAGATATTCCAAATGACTCTTAAAAATATAAGATCCTCAAAATTAATATTTTTGCTCTCTATTTTTAGAGAGCATATACAAAGACTCAAAATTAGGGACTCTGTTGGAGAGAAACAAGTTTAAAGTGATTTGCACCCTCAAAAAAATCCTAAAAAGCTATATAGGGAATAAAATTTAGGAGCTACCTTTAGAGATGCTCTAACATAATAAGATTTTCAAGACGATGCTTTCATGAAGAGCATGACATCAACGTGTCGCCATAGCCTGCCTAAAAGTTTTAGGCAAGGTTTTTATCGAAGAGTCTCACAACAGAGTGAGAGGATGGTTGCACGATAAAGCCTCCAAGGAGGAACATGGCTTTGAGGACATCATCAATGTTGGCCCAACTAAGTTGTCTAAGGCTTTTCGTCTAAACCGAGCCTCCCGGTCCCGAAGGTGTCCTCAAATTGCTCCAAATAACCAAAACAACCACTATAAGCAAGTATCCTTCCATTGCTCTAAAAGAAACTAGACTTTTAAATTATAGTGTAATTTTAAGCACATTCTTTATTACATTAATACTTGTGTTTTCAAAATTGTCAAAAATTATAAAAACTACTAATAATTAAGAATGTTTATAGTTATTGATGATATATAAGTTATACTTGAACGAGTCATGATTTTGGCACCCTCATATAAATTATATATATACACACACACACATAGAAGTGTTATTCTACACCACGTGTGTAGAATAGCTATTCTACACCGACCACTTTCAATAGTAGATTTTCTCAGAAAAAAGTAGTAGATTTTTCAGTAGAATAGCTATTCTACACCTGTGGTGTCGAATAACATTTGTATATATATATACATATACGGGAGTGTTATTCTACACTGCGTAGAATAGCTATTCTACACCGACCACTTTCAATAGTAGATTTTCTCAGAAAAAAGTAGTAGATTTCTCAGTAGAATAGCTATTCTACACCTGTGGTGTCGAATAACATTTGTATATATATATATATACATATACGGGAGTGTTATTCTACACTGCGTGTGTAGAATAGCTATTCTACACAGCTTACTTTCAGTAGTAGATTTTCTCAGTAGAATAACAATTGAGTACTAATTTTTTCTTAGTAGTAGAAATTATATATATATATATATACTGACTAGTCAAAATCATTAATGGAAAATACGAGTGGATGAACAGATCCGATTTACAAATACTAGTCAGATGCCTGTACTTTGCAACAGAACCTTATTTTATAACAGGACATTTGCACAAAATTCATGTTTCTTTATGATTTTTCAAAAAAATAAGGATTTTTACATAAAATTTGTACCTCCACACATAAATTAAAAGACCGAAATGTAAAAATATATTTTTCTTTTATTTTTTATTTTTCTTCTTTTTTGTTTTTCTTTTTTTCCTCATTTCTCTCACGTAGGTTTTCTTTGAACATGTCGTTGCAGTGTGCGGGCGGGCGCTGCGCGCATGCGCGCGGGGCGCGGTGGATTCGGCCGCAGCGGGGCAGGCGCTGCGCGCGAGTGCACGCGGCGCGGCAGATTCGGCCGCAGTGGGGCGGCCGTTGTGCGCGAGCGCGCTCTACGCGCTGATTCAGTTTTGCATGGTACGAGCGGCATGGTTTTGCGCGGGACGCGGTTTTGTGTGCGGGGTGGGAGGCGCGGATGGCCCGGCGGTTGCGGGCATCGGTTTTTATAGGGTATAAGTTTTGAATGGTTTTTTATGGGAAGTGAGAAGACACGTACGGGGCTTGCGGAGTGCGGACGGAGGAGACGGAAAACTAGCCGCTTTATAATAGTAGAGATATTGCGGCGACTTGGTCCGTTAACCTCAGCGAGTTGCATGGCGCAAAGCTGCAAGAGAAAGATTAGCTTTACGTGCGGGAGGCGGGTTGACATCGTCGAGTAATCGATCCAGGCCGTCGGATTAAAGATCGATGGCTACGCCGCTGATTAACCACGTCTCGATCGACTAGTCAGATGCATGTGCTTTGCAACAGAGAATTTTATTTTTCAACAGAGTATTTGTGTAAAATACATGTTTCTATGTGATTTTTCAGAAATCTAAGTGTTTTTATACAAAATTCATACATCCGCGTAAAATTAAAAAATTAAAATACAAAAATATTTTTTTCCTTTTTCTTCTTTTTCATGTTTTCCTTTTTTCAGGTCACATGAGGCGCCTTGCGCTGCCCTGCGCGCATGCGGCTGGGCGGTTTGGCGCATGCGGCCGGGCAGTTGCGCGAGGCATGCACGGAGAGGGAGGGGTCGCGCGCGAGCACTGCGGAGGGAGATTGACTTGACCGTCTTCGCCATTAACCCGTGACAGCTGCCACCATGAACAAATCGATCCCCTGCTGTTAGCCTTCTAAGGCCGTGTTTAAAACAGAGGATCGATTGTACATTACATATAAAATTCATTTTATTAAAATTATTTTAAAGTTTGAAACACATATATAATTTTGAATCATTTTCCAACAAAATTATAGAATGTAGCAAGCATCGTGACACCTGCATGCGTCCGTCCGTGTGGTCTCCGCCGGCAACACCACGTGTGTTGTTATCTTTGGCTGGTCGGTTTTGAAATTTCACCTCATGGTTGGTCCAGATTACGATCCACCACGTGTTTGAATACTTAAACCATTTTACTATCAAATAGGCAGACTATCGATTGTGTATGACCACTTGGAATGTGGCGTTAGACTATCTATTAAATAACAATCTGTCAATTAATAGAGTAAATGTCAGTGATTCGTGTACCTCACGTATCAGACTCGGAGTGTTGCCACTCACGTGTTAAGACTTATTTTTGATGTGCCGGAAATGGAAGTATTGATGGCGTTCTGTTTGGGCTTTCATAGGCCCAAAACATAATGGCTATCCAGGAAGCCCGCGCTCGCCGGAAACGCTCCATTTTCCGTTCTCGTGGCTGCGGTGCGCGCCGGCGATGGCAGGGCAGACGGAGACGGGCTCATCACTCGCCGGCGCACGCGACGCGACGCGACCGGCAGTTGCATCCAGGATCACGCACGCCCCGCCCGTCCACTCTTTCTTTCCCTCCAAACCCACCCCCAACCACCTACCTTTCCATCTCCCGGTTTGCAAATCGCGGTCACGAAGGTTACATCGGTATGCAGCTTTGGCAATGCATATCACAGCCGCTGCACGAGCAAAAGCGCACACACACACGCCACTACGCCAACTTCTGCTTTCTGCTGTTGCTGGTTGTACTAGTAGTAACAGGTTAGCAGTTAGTTAAACTCGTATTCGTGTCTTGATTTGACGAGGGAGAGGAGCTAGTGAGTGCTGAGATCGATGGGATTTGTGGAGAAGATTGGGAGGTACAGTGTGGGCAGGACCATCGGCGCCGGCACGTTCGCCAAGGTCAGGCTCGGCGTCGACGGTGACACCGGCGGCATCGTCGCCGTCAAGGTCATCGACAAGAGGATGGTGCTCAGGAACAACCTCATGTACCAGGTGATGCACAGCTGGTTTCTTCGATGAACTTAACCATATCACGTGTTATTTGATTGTTGTTCTTGATCGTTGATTTGCACCACCTGAATTGATGAAGGTCAAAAGAGAGATCAGCGCCATGAAGCTACTCAACCACCCTAACATTGTCAAGATTCACGAGGTGACCTAAATTTTGGGCTGTTGTTCCTGGTAATTAATTGCCCGTGGCAGCATCAGGAATTCAGGAGCATCAATTTTTTACCTTGTGCAGGTGATCGCAACGAAGACGAAGATATGCCTGGTGATGGAGTACGTCTCAGGAGGGCAGCTCTCTGACAAGCTAGTAAGATTATCAAGAACAGTTAGCCAGCACGTAATTAATTCCAGATGAATTAAGGCAGTTCGCTTTTCTTACCATTGCTGAGTTTTCTTTCTTTCCTTCCTTTTGGTTAAGAGCTATCTCAAGAGATTGGATGAGAGGGAAGCAAAGAAGTATTTCTGCCAGCTGATTGATGCTGTAGACTACTGCCATCGGAGAGGTGTCTACCACAGAGATCTCAAGGTCAAGAACTCAGATGTTGCTGCTGTCTGTTAATTATCTGTTAGTCCAGTCTAGTTATCCCCATTCATCATAATCTAGGGCATGCTGACTTGTTGCACTTTCTGATGGTGTAAAACAGCCTGAGAACTTGTTGATAGATAATCAAGGTGATCTCAAGGTGTCTGATTTTGGTCTCAGCGTGCTGAGAAAGGTGATGACTTGCAAGCATTGTCAGCACTAAACTTTTACATCAACTGGTTCAGATTCAACTCTGAAATTTTGAATTTAAATTTCTTCCATCCAGCCGGGGCAGTTGCTATCCACATCTTGTGGATCACCATGCTATGTAGCTCCTGAGGTAGGACAAGTTTCTTGCAGAGTTTCATTCATTTGCATTGCCATTTGCCAACTTATGATTCAGATTGTTTCCAGGTGATTCAGCACAAGAGTTATGACGGGGAGGCCGCAGACATCTGGTCCTGTGGGGTGATCCTTTTTGAACTTCTTGCTGGCTATCTGCCATTTCAAGACCGCAGCTTAACAAACTTGTACAGGAAGGTAAACATCCAATTATATGGCACGTTTCCTCTGTTGTGTTATACTGAGTTGACAATTCCTAACTGAACTGAATATATTTCTCTTAAAAGATATCTCGAGCTCAGTTTGCTTTTCCACAATGGCTCACAGTCCCTCAGAAGAAGATTATAATCAGGATGCTGGATCCATCTCCTATAACGGTAATATAAGAAAAATTATTATGCAGCTCTGTGTAGTATTAGACAGTTGCAATTGTTTATTTCGCTAATAAGATCCTATGTTAAATATTGCTCAGAGAGCAAAGATAAGTGATATTTTCGATGATACGTGGGTCCAAGATCACTTCAATCCATCAGTAAGGATTGAGGATGATAATGATGATTGTGTTAGTATTGAAGAGACCAGCACAGACAGTGATAGCAGTTACAGCACAGAGGCAAGCATTATAATTTTGATTATAACATAGTTCATTTTAATTCTTTCCTTACCTATGTGCCAGTTCTTTCCTGTTTGTACTTTGCTAAGGTCGCCCTTGTATCTAGGTAAGGGAAGCGGAAGAGGAAAAAGCAGAACCTGACCGATTCATCAATGCATTCCAATTGATAGCGACATGCAGCGATCTTGACTTGTCAGGTCTCTTCCAAGAGCAGGTGCACCAAGCTTCACAACAGTTTAATTTCATATATTACCTACACCAACAACACATGGTTGTAAACTTATATCTGTGACTGATTAACTGATGATTAGCAGAAAACAAAGCTTGCCTCGCCACATCCACTCCAGGAAACTTTGGACAAGATCAAGGTTGCAGCTAAGGATGCAAGCATGGCAGTGAGGAGAATGAACTGCACCGTGGTGATTTCTCTCACCAACACATGGTTTCAGTTTGTTGAATGAAACTCCCAGATTCCAAGAGAAGTTCTGAGTCTGATTTCTCATTATGTCAATTGCAACAGGTAGAGCTTCAGGACAGCAGATTACTATCAAGAAGCAATCTTGATATTACCCTTTCAGTTGAGGTGAGGGATCCCTTCTTGGCTTCTTTGGAGTGTATCCTTTTTCTGTTGCTTGGGGATTGAAGCTTATCTGAAAATATGTGAAATGCAGGTGATACAGGTAACACCGGTACACTGCGTTGTTGAAGTGTCCAAGTCCACTGGGGATCTGAGATCATATAAAGAGGTTTGTCAGTGTCATTTTTTTGTTTCAGTTCATTTTGATTTCACCTCAAGAAGTATGCACAATTTACTGAAAAGAAATGCAATGGATGATGTCTATTGCAGTTCTGCGGAAGCCTATCGAGCTTGCTCAATGGTGAACATCAATTTGCTAGCTCATCTGATACAGAGTGATCAATCAAGTTGTCTTCTGAGGAGATGAATCATGAATCAACAAACCTGCAATATCAAACTCATGGAGGTCAAGAAGAAATGATAGTTCCTACAGGGTAACTAGTGACCTGGAAAATGGCGATAAAAACGAGCAGGTCCAAAGTCAACATCCTCGCCATTGCACAGTGTATGCAGGGTAACTTTACGCTTTATGGCAAACAAAAACAGGTGCATATAAAGGGATGATGCAACCCTTTTCCATGTATGCTTTGAATGTGACATTGGATTTTTTGCTGACTGAACTTACAACCTCTAAGTTTTCATTACTGAGCTTTTTCATCAACACCCCAGTCACTCTGAATGATCATCTTGCCCGCCTTTCTACCATTTATACATTGTATCATCGCTTTGATCACATAACATGGAACTCAGTATGTGAGATGTAATAATCCAAGAAAATATGGCCACACAATTCAGGGTTTTCACAAAATGAATAAAGTAGCCAGCTCAGTGGTCACTGGCAGCAGCCATAGACCCCTCCTGCAATGCTTGTGCCATAGCTGAGCGATGGGAGAGTTGTTGCTCATACAGGGATCTAAATATCTGATATTTTGCATCATGGTATTTCTTCACCCTAGGATCTGAAGATGGATATACAACCTACAAAAGGAATAGCTAATTTAAAACAAGCAAATGAAAGCAGTATCCAAGTTAAGAATATTTTTTTGATGAAAATCAGTAGGAGAGGCTCCTACTAAGATTTTGAATTAAACTAAAAACAGTATTTACAAACAGCGCGAGGGAGAGAGATTACAAAGTGGAAGAAAGGGACTCCAGCCAGGAGCCAATAGAGGATCTCAGAGAGGGGGAGAATCTACTAGATTGAAGAGAAAAAGTTACATAGAAGAAATTCAGCCAGGAAGAGAACGAGGGAGGAATCCCATCAAAGATACATTTGTTTCTTACAAGCCAAAGAGCCCAAGCACCAATGTTGATCACCTCCATGGCAAAGTTTCTGGGAAGCGTCTTCCTGGCGGCAGCAATCTTGAGATGAATTGACGGGTCATCCAGCCAGTAGATTCGCAGAAAGTCCCAGCAGCGACGGCTGAAAGTGCACTCAAAGAAAAGGTGGCGGGTAGTTTCCTCAGAGCCAGGAGGGCAGAGCGAGCAATCTCCCGACTCCTCAGCGGGGAGGATGTGACGCCGCTTCAGCAAATGTATTGAGGAGAGGCGGTCAACCAGCACAAGCCAGAAGAAGACTTTGAGCTTGTTGGAGCATTTGGACTTCCAAAGCCAAGAAAAGACCTTAGGGGGGTTGGGTTGCTGAAAGTGGTGGTTGTAGAACTTTTTAGGAGTGAAGGTGGAGGCGTTCCAAATGAGGCGCCAGGAGTCCGGGGCCGGCTGAAGGGGATGAAAACCATCAATGATAGTGCTGAGAAATTGGAATTCGGAGAAGGCTTCGGCTGAGAGGGGGATGGCAAAGTGGTCGGCCGGGTGAGGAAGGGAGAAGAAGTGATTGATGGAGCAAGCGGGGTTCAAGGCAAAGGAGAAGAGTCTAGGAAGAAGGAGCTTCAAAGGGAACTGAAGCCAGCAGTCGTGCCAGAAGGAAACAGAGCGACCATTGCCGACCAAAGGGCGAGCAATGCCAAGGAAGATGGGGGAGAGCTTGATGATGTCTCGCCACCAGCCGGAACCTCTGGGAGGACCGATTGTCGGTGAGAACGAAGCGGAGTAGTAGTGCCTCCAAATGAGGTCAACCCAGGGAATGTTTTGATGAGTGACAAATTTGTGGAGGTGCTTGAGCAAGAGGGCAGTGTTCTGAGTGCGGAGGTTAATGACCCCGAGTCCTCCCATCCTTTTGGGCTGACAAACAAGTTGCCAGCTGGCTTTAGGAAGAGAGGAGGAGTAGGAGTTGAAGCCTCTCCAGAGGCAGTTTCGTCTCGCACGATCGATCTGTTTGATGAGCCGAATGGGGAGCTTGAAGGAGCACATAGCATAAGTGGGAAGAGCGGAGAGGACGGAGTTGACAATCTGCAGCTTGCCCGCCATAGAGAGGCAGAGAGAAGTGTGAGCGAGACGTCGCTCAACTCTGTCCAGGAGAAAGGTGAAGTCCGCAAATTTAGGCTTATGAAGGCCAAGGGGAAGCCCCAGATAGGTGAAAGGGAAGGAGCCAAGAGAGCATCCGAAAGTTGCCGCGAGAATGCGAGCCTGATCTTCAGGAACATTAATCGGAATGAGACTGGACTTGTCGAAGTTAACATGAAGCCCCGTGGAAGAGGAGAAGGTATTGATGAGGGCTTTGAAGAAAAGGATGTTCTTTTGGTCTGCCTTCAGGAAGATCATGGTATCGTCGGCATACTGGATGATAGGGAAGTCAGTGCCGACAGGATGGCAGGCCGGGGGGTGGATGAAACCCAACGAGGCAGCGCGGTTAGTGATGTGCTGCAGGAGATCGGCCGCTATAATGAAGAGAAGCGGGGAAAGGGGATCCCCTTGCCTAACTCCCCTTTTGCAGTGGAAGAATTTACCCGGGGAACCGTTAAGTAAGACTGCAGAGTGGCCGGAAGAGAGAATAGCCTGGATCCAACGAAGCCAAGTAGGGGGAAAACCCAGATGAGCGAGCATGAGGATGATGGCGGAGTGTTCTATGGTGTCAAAGGCCTTTTCGAAGTCTAGCTTCAGGATAACAGAGGCTTTCTTGGAGGAATTGCAGAGGTTGGAGTATTCAAGAGACCAGGCCAAGCAGTCCTGAATGGATCTGTTTTTGATGAAGCCATATTGGTTGGGGTGGATGATCGAAGTAATAATAGGTTGGAGACGGTTAGCAAGGATTTTGGTGAAGATTTTAACCGTGGTGTTGAGAAGGGAGATGGGCCTGAAGTCCTGGGCGACGGTAGGATCGGGTTTTTTTGGCAATGAGCGTAATGTAAGAACCATTAATGGGCTGGAGATCAATGTGCTGAGAGGAGGAAAGGTAGCGACCGATAGCATAAAAGTCCTCTTTGATGATGGGCCAACAGGTTTTGAAGAAGTGCCCATTGAAACCGTCCGGCCCGGGGGCCTTTTCAGAGGGGAGATTGTTTACTACTGAGTCGATCTCAGCGGCCGAAAGATCCGCAGCTAAGTGGGCCAGGTTGTTGTGCTGGGTCACCAGGGAGGCCAGATCGAAGCGCATTGGAGGATGCGAAGAGAAGCCCATTTTAGAGAGGAAAAAATCCAGGAAGACCTCAGCTTTGTCTTCCTCGGAGCGGGCCCAGTCTCCAGCAGGAGATTGAATGGAGGGAATGTTGTTTTGGCGCCTTCTGGAGCTAGCAGCGGCGTGGAAGAATTTGGTGGATTCATCGCCCAATCTTGTCCAACGAATGGTATAACGCTGCTTCCAATACGTGTTTTTAATTTGGAGAAGGGACGAAGTGTGGGATTTGAGCAATCTTCTGAAGTTTCTCTCGGGGACTGACAGCTTCCGATGCTCTTCGGTGAAGTCCAGAAGGTTGAGGATGATGGTTGAATTGCGAATCCAAGATTCGAAAATGCCCATGCGCTTGCTCCAACGGGACAAAGTTTTTTGGAGGGATTTCAATTTGCAAGCGATACTGAGGATGGGGTTTTGGGGGAAGGTGCCATTGTTCCAACTGGTATGGACAATGTTGGCGAAACCGGGGAGCTTTGTCCAGAAATTTTCGAACCTAAAGACAGGGGAGTGAACAAAGGCGGAGCCAATGCAGACCAAGCAGGGGCAGTGGTCCGAAACAGTGTTAGGGAGAGCACTGAAGGTGGTGTTAGGGAAAGTGTGGATCCAGTGGGTCGAGGAGAGACACCAATCGAGCTGAATGAGGAGAGGCGAAGGCTGCATATTGCTCCAGGTGAACTGACGATTGTTAAGATGGATTTCCGATAAGCCTTGTTGACTGATGATGTTGTTGAAGAGCATCATTTTAGATAAGTTGGGGCGACCATGGTTGCGATTGGAAGGGGAGCGGTAGAGATTGAAGTCTCCCACAAAGAGCCAGTCATCGGAATGACGGATACGGACATTGGCGAGCCAATCAGAGAAGGAAGGCCTGTCCAGATCCCGGCAGGGACCGTAGATGTTGGAGAGGATCCAACGCCGGCCATTGGAGACAGAAAGAAAAGAGACAGTGAGCTGGAACTGAGAAGAGGAAAGCGTGGCACCAGAGAACAGAGAGCTATTCCAGCCAATGAACAGCCCACCCGAGGCACCGAGAGCGGGCACAAAGGCAAATTGATCGAAGCGTTTTGGGAGGAAGTGCCTGACAGTAGAGTGATCAAAGGTGGACATTTTGGTTTCCTGCAAGCAGATAATGTTGGGGCGGCAGGAATTGACAAGATTTCTAATAGCAAGACGTTTGGGTTGCGCATTAAGGCCGCGGATATTCCAGCTAAGTACTTTCCAATCTCGATGAAAATGCATGAGCCAAAAGTAAAGTTGCAAAAGGGATGGCAAACCCGGCAAAGCCAGGGCGCGGGGAAATAAACAGAACCAACCGGCAATGAAAGTAAAGTAGTTCCGCCGTCTGGCCGTAGCCCAACCACACAGAGTGCAAAGTGTAGCCAACAGAACAAGCAAAAACTAAAGACCAAAGCGGGCCATTAACAGGATGCCCGACAAAAGCTTGAAGGAGGATCTTCATCTGAAGAGGTAGGAGTCCTAGGAAGTTTGGGCCGGGCTAGGCACGCCCCTGTCCGCAGGAGTCGACTCCGGGCCATCCGAGTCGCTGGCAAGAAGGGAAGCAGTGGTGACTTTAGAAGCGGGAACACCACAAAGAGAGCAGGCAGAGTGTTGAATCTGTTGAATTGAAAGAGAGGGGAGAATGGAATTGGACCTCGAGATGTTGATGAAGTCTTCAATAGCCGGAAAGGCTTGGATGGAGGGGCCTGCCTTGTTGGAGTGGAAGTTCCGCTTGAAGCCCAAGGACTTGATTTTGAGCCGAAGGCTCCGTCTGAGGTCTTTGTCCGAAAGAGGAGTCTTGACCTTGTCCTTGCGATGAACACCCGTGGCGACCGGGGTTGACTGGGACGGCAGGACGACGGGAGCCGAAGCCGACGGCCCAGTAGCCTTCGGGCGTCTGGAGTAGACGAGTCTGATGGGGGGCCGCAGGGGCAGTGGAGGATCTTGCGGGGGGTCTTGAGCGGCCGGCAGGTGTATTGGGAGGATGAGGTGACCTGTCCGGCGTCATACAAAGGGGCGGGAGGAGGTGGCTGCGGGGAGGGAGGCACCGCCAGGACAACCTCCATGGAGGAATCAGAGGAAATGCCCGAGGCCGCTTCACTGTTCTCTTCGGCCCCCGCTTCGGGAACCATGGGTTCGAGGTCCTCCTGGTCGAGGTGGAAGAGGAGGGGTTGCTCGTCTTCTTCCGCCAGGTTGGCACCTGGCAAGTCCTGAGGGAAGTGCGGGGGATGCCACTGGTCAACGAGCGGGCCGAAAAACTGCTGATCGGCCCAGTGCTGCACCCATTCCGGTTCGCCAGGCTGGACCGGCTCCAGGAAGGGGTGAGGGTTGCCGTTGTTCGGGGGAGCCGGGTCCTCGTCGCCCGGCCAGTGATCGGCGAGGTCAGACTGAAGGAGGAACACTGGAAAAGTCCAGGAGCGGCCAGCTCCGTCCAACTCTCGGCCGTGCTTGACTGTGAGGCTTCTGGGCACGTCTAGATCATCATCGTAGAGAACCTTGACAAGAACCCTGGCGAAGCTGGGGTCTTGTGTGTGCCAGAACAGCAGCTGGCCGAAGGATGAGCAAATTTGTTGCAGGAAGTCGAGGGACTTGAGGTCCAGGGGGTAGCCTAGAAACATGAACCACCCAGCGCGCGCAAACGGCGCTTGCCTGCAGTTCTTGGCTTCGTTATGCTTGACGAAGCGAATCATCCGATCGTGGACGACGAAAGGCGGGGAGTTGACGATGAAGTCCCGCTCAACGATATCGCCGAACTTGAAAATCCCAACTCCCAGAGGATGGAGGCTGTATCTGTCCACTTGGAGGAGCATGTTGTTGACGACATGGTGACGAATGGCGATCAGGAGGTTCATCCGATCACCCGGGGGGGACGACGCCATCACACTCGGCAATGGCGAAACTCTCATGACGAGGGATGATGTCCCCAGAGAGAGCAACATTGGCCCGTTGCTTTCTCAGCTGTCCTCCGCCATCCCGGAGGGTACCTCCGAAAGGGAGAAAGGGGAGAGGGTTCACCGGAAAGTTGGCCATGGCGGGAGGGGGAAGAGGGGGAGGAACCGAGGAGGAGAAGAGGACGATGGAGGACGGAGAGTGGGAAGGCGGGGGTGCTAAGGAAGCAGGAGCAACTTTCAAGGCAAGCGGGAGCGGGAGTGGGATCGGCAGGGGGCAAAGAGCATTGGGGGGGCTGGAGGGGGGAGAAAAACACAAGGGGAGACTGGGCAGAGTGATCGGAGGGCGAGGGGGGGAAGGGGAGAGGAAAACTGGGGGGTAGGAAGAAAAAGACTCGGCTGACGGGAGCCATAAATGCGAGGCAGCGGAGGGGACACAGGCGTGACCGGTGGAGAGCCCAAGACGGCGGTTGGAGATGGGCGAAGAGACAGATCACGATTCAGACGAGAGAAGATATGGCCTAGAGGGATTTGGCGCAGAGGGGCCGGAGAGGGAACAGTGACCGATGAGGCGCTCGAGGAGAACTTGCCGAGGATGGAGGGTTTGGCACTGTTCAATTTGAAAACGGTATTGGCCGAGGGTGGAGAAGGGGGGGCTTTGTCGGAGACAGAGCGGCAGGGCGTAAGACAGCGGGAGAAGGAGGGGCAGGCAAAAAGTGGGCAGGAGATGGAGCCCACCAGAATCGACGAGGGGCGGGAGGAGACCGAAGGCTTAGGGTTCAAGCCGAAGACGGTGACCTTGTCCGAGAAAGAGACCTTACGGCGCCTGCCGGGGGAAACCGGGGGACGGGGACGCCTCAGCAGAGGACGGTGGCTAGAGGGGGACTGAGTTCGACGAGCCGGAGTCCAACTGGCCTCTTCCTCAACGTTCCAGCGGGCAACTTCACGGGGCCAGTCAGGGCCGCCATCACGCCATAGGTGGAAGTAAACATCGAAATGATCCGAGATGATCCTTCTGAGACGAACGACGGAGAGGCCAACCTCTTTCGAAAAAACAGAGAACCGAAAGTGTCTCTCCTGAACGAACGAGACATGGAACCCTGCGGAGAGCCGCCTAGACAGGCGTGAAGGGCCATGCTAACGGAAGAGACGGTTAGCCGGAAGGTGAAACGCCGGAAAACCGCAAGAAGAGAGAAAGAGCCCACCGGGGAGGAGGAAGGGTGATGAACTGGGGAGGAGAAGCGAGAGAAAATGGAGCGCTGGAACACGCACCCCGGCGAGAAGTCCCAGGACTCTACCAGCTCCCTGAGAGAGGGATCCCGGTCGAGCTCGAGCAAACGCAGAGCAGGGGCCATCAGCGGGAGACAGGAGAACTAACCCGGATGAAGAGGTCATGGCGCAGGTCGGAGGAGCGAGACGCAGGTTCCGGCGGAGAGGGGGACGAGAGCAGAGGAGAGGGGAACGAGAGCGGGAGCCATCGTATCTTCACTCACATATTTTCTGTTGCAGACTATCTTCGCCCTGGATTCATTTGTGAAGACTCGAGCTCTGCAAGAGGATGTCATTGCTGGATCCCAAGTTAAGAATATAATAATACTTCAAAAGCTTCAGTCAAAAAAATAATATTTCAAAAGCGGAATGTAAGTTACGTTTTTAAAAATATTATAACTAAAATATGATCCTAGGCACTGAATACCTTCCCAGCTGCATTCAGTGATTTCATTGCATCACGAACACCAGGATACTTCTTTGCAGCAACAGCACCCAGGACAGCAGCGCCTAAAAGCACAGACTCATTCTCTCTAGGAAGTATTATTGGACATCCTGTCAAGTATATGTAAAAATTAAAAGATAAGGGGAGGAAGGGAATTGACATAGATGACTGTAGGACAAGTGAACTTGCCTGTGATATCTGCATGTTCTTGGATATACAAAAGATTCTTCGCAAGTCCACCGCATGCAAGAAGAGTGTCGATCTATGACACATGAACCAAATATATTATACTCTCTGCATCTAATTATATGGCACATGACCAAAATCGTTTGGAACTCTTCAAAGCAAACAAATACCTTGTGCCCATGAACATTACAGTGCTCTACTATGTGACGAGTACCATAGCCAATGCCCTGAATTGTTGCTAGATACAGAAGAGCTAAGTGCTTATCACTTGTATCAAGTGTCAAGCCACATATCACCCCTTTGGATTTTGGATCAGCCAAAGGAGACCTAACCATTAAAAAAAGTTAATTCAAGTTAACTGCATTGGAATATTATTTGTTGGTGCAAAGTAAAAAAAATCAAGAATACCGCGAATTTAGCCATCCATTGTGGGTCAAAATTTGAGGGGAAAGAGAACAAACAGTAGTGTGTATCTCGTAAAAAGTATGCATGTCACAATCAGAAGATTAACTTTCCATAGAAACAAATGAGACTCCTTGCTGCTCACTGATCGTGTTCTGATGTCATATTAGTGGTTGTGTAAGTATTTTGGGGGTGGCAAGATGAGACAAACGCTTCCTAGTGAGTTTTATAACTGCATCGTACAAAAGTTAACATGTGTAACCACAGTGGCGGCTCCAAGGGGTAGTCCAGGTGAAAATTTGGCTCAATACATATTTAGATTTTTTATTTAAATATTGATTATGTTTATATTTTTTATTTAAGGGTTGATTCTAGTTGATTTATGATATTAAGGGGTATTTGGATCCAAGGGCTAAAGCAAAAGTGGCTAAAATTTAGCCCCTCTAGGGGCTAAAAATCCAAACACCAAGGCTAAAAAGGGGCTAAAAATGTTTAGCCCATTAGCCCCCAAGGAGGAGTTAAAGAGGGGCTAAAATGCTCATTTTCCACCCATACCCCCACCATGCATGCATGCATGAAAAGTAAGAGCAATAAATGAGGGATATTTCAGTCATTATACACAATAATAAATACTTTAGCTCTTTTTTAGCCCTTGGATCTAAACAGGGGTTGACTAAAATTTTAGCCCTTTTTTAGTCATTTTTCTTTAGCCCCTTGGATCCAAACAGGCCCTAAGAGATATTAATGTTATATTTATCATATTTTGAAAAAATATATTACAATTTGAGTTTATAATGGTATAAAATTTTGGGATATAAAACAGGAACACCCATGAAAAAAATCCTGGAGCCGCCACTGTGTAGCCAGTTTTCACCACCTGAATGGATATAGTTGATGTACATGTCAGGACCAAATTTTAATTTTGCACTACAGGTTACAGCCAGCTGTCTTATGGGAGATATGTATGTATCGCACAGCAAAACTGCAAAAAAGTGACCTAGATAGCAAGCATTATTTCTTTAGCAATGAATATATGATGACTCTCATACCTATTTCCATGAAAATCTGGGAGGACATGGGTGTCTTGAGTCAGGGCAGAAAGAAAACCAACATTTTGCTCATGTGTCATCAAAAGTAGTATCCTGTTCAGTAGTTCATATATGGATATGCCTGGATAATTTGAGCAGAAAATTATTCACCATTTACAGGGCTAACAACTATGATTATAAGGTTAAGTGCTTCACTAGACATGAAACTGATGAAAGACATGATGCTTACTTTGAGAAGCAGCATGATTAGCAAGAAGAGGCGCAGCGGCATGATTTTCAACAATGTAATCAAGGAGAGCACCAGTTGCACTTTGCCCACCTTCGGTGAGCCAAAACTCAGGCACCATTGCTGAAGATGTAATCACGACAGAATATCAACTACCATGCTCACCACGATAGCAGAGAACCAAGAACCAAAACAAAATAACAGATTATCTCAAAAAACAAAATAACAGAGATCCAAGAAAACAAAACAAATATGTGATGTGAGAAGGTAACTGTATGGCTGTACCAGACCAAAATGGCCCCCAGACACCAGGGATAAACAGCTTGTTCTTTGAGACAGCCATGTGGCATGTAGATGTCCCACAAACCAAGACCATGCGGTGGCATATAGCTTGCTCATCAGATACTGAAAGAAATGTTGCAATACACAAATATAGTTTATAGAAGTAATTTCTTTAGAAAAATACAGATTAATCATACTGACTGTCAGCTTTAGATTCTGCATCTGGCACACTTTCCATGACTCCAACGCCACCAGCATGAGCATCAATTAGTGAAGTTCCAACAGGAATCCCAGGAAGCAAACCTAACTCCTGAGAATTGGGAGACATGGACACCAAAGATAAATACTGAAAAATAGCAGCAGACATTTATTCAAGCAGAAAGAATAGATGAAACACCTGGATAAACAGAAATGGTGCATTTTATCATAATTCAACTTAAACATACCCCCTCTGATTCTTATATAGGTCGTTTTGGACATGTACACAGAAATTAAGAAATCAACTCAAATGATTCTATTGATCCTCATTTATTCTTCTTTGGAAAAGATGGATTGTTTATTTCATATTTGTGAGAGTAACATTTATTTGACAAAGACAAACATAGAAGTAAAGATGAAAAAATGCCTAACCGTTCTAAAAAGATGAAAAATTGCCTAAAAGTTCTAAAATGACTCTATTGACCCTCATTTGTTGCCTAAAAGGGATCAAAGGGAGTAACATTTAAGTAATGAGCAAACACAAAGTTGCTTGCCTTGGCAGCAATAGGTGTCAAACCATAACCCAGAGGATGACCGGGAAACGCAACACTGCGTCCTGTTTGAATTGCATTGAAAATTAGCATGTATCTGAAAGTAATTACAGCATAAATTGTTTTATCACCGACAAAGTGAAAATAATTACTCACCTATTTTTGCATGATTTCCTTCAACAAGGTCTCCCAAACCTATTTCTTCCCAAAAGACTTCATCCCATCCACATGCTTCCATATCACGTGAATCTGACTCCTTCCACTGTTCCATGTGTGCATGCCCAAGATATGTCCATTTGCAAACTGTTGTGCATAAACTGCGAGTATCATCGCCAGTTGCTCTAAAATAGGAATCACCAGAACAGTATATGCTACAAAAGTCAACACATATCTTCCAAGAAGGGGAAATAACTAGACAAAGTTAGCAGGAAACTTGCCTATATGCTAACCAGTCACTGAGGTCCATCCACCTACATACCATAGTCCACGACTCCTGAAGGTTTTCCTTTACCCATAAGAGCTGTACAATCAGATAATATATACCAATATTAACTGCCTCGCCACTTCTCATTACAAAACTGTGAACAGGTCAAAACTCTGTATTTATATTCAAAGCAGTAATTTTAGTGACTGAATCTAAACCAGTATCCATGCCCATGACATTATTAAGATCACCTTCATTCTCACAGAGCAAATTAGGTGCAGGAAAAAACTGAACTTCAGTAACATCAAAATTAAGAGTTGTGATCACTAGCAAATATTCACTAATGCCAACGATAAGTGTGGATGTGCGACAATTTTTCATTAAAACTTCAAAAGATTGATATGTTCCACATAAATACTATCCAGATGCTAAATCATCTCAAATCACGGAGGTGTTTAGCATTTTAATATTAGGTTTGCCCATCCAGTGTTTGTCCTCACTCACACTCTGCCCCTGATTGTAATGTTCAGCTTTCTAATACTAGAAAGTCAAGCGTAAGTATCAGGATTGCAGTGTGACGATTGATGACACAGTGCAACCAGGTAATGAACACAATAGTTGATATTCCAAGAGTAGATGAGCAGTTTCAACTTTCAACCAAGAGTGAAACACGAAGATACAAACCAGTATAGCACTTGTAGTGAGTCATATGCATGAAATTAACCTTTGGAGCTTGCATTTCTGGGGAGACACCCCCACCACAGTATTGCAATACTGGTGAATTGCGGGCATTGATACGCTCAGCCTGGTCCACAGCCCTATGGTCCATCCACACAATGATGTTCCTCCTCGCATCACCACTCCAGGAAACCGAAACAGGGGAACCATCGGCATCAACAGCAACTACAAGCAGCATCCTATTTGATCAGGTCAGTGAAATCATAGACACCTCATGCAAGCAGTTACTATGGAGATAAGGGCAAACCAAGAGAGCAAGTAGCGGCAAAGCCAAGGCCGACGACATTCTCAGGGGCAACATTTGCCAGCGAACATGCAGATTTTACTGCAGCACAAACTGCATGCCAGATGTCAGTTGATGATTGCTGGTGATGAACACAACACACAATTAGCAATACAGTACAACCCAGTATCATAAGATACATTTGATGGATTAAAACATAATTTTCAACCTCAATGCAGTCCTTATCCTTCCATATTTGTATAGGACTGCTGGCCGAGCCCAGCAACTTACCCTTCTCATCAAAGAGACCTGAATCAGTAGAAAACGAACATTTCAGTACGTTTAAACCTATTGTGCGCAGTGCGCACACAAACTGAAACTGTAACATGTTCAGCGCAGAGAGAAAAATCATTAAACATGTATCCTAGTAATATTACCCTTCCACTAGATCCCTACAGCAAAGTTTCACATAGTTTCTACCATTTCACCCCATGAAACCTTCATTTTCTTCATCCCTGGACATTTAATTTCCTGTAAGATCCCGATTTCCGCACTATGCAACGGTTAAACCGATCGACGAAAACAACGATGCTACCACAGTACCACAGAATCCAGAAACGGCCGGCGCGACTAGCGCTAGCGGAGAAGAGGGGTTTCAAAAGGGTATAGGATAACGAGCCTGCGCGGGCGCTGCCGGTACCGACGTCGACCCCGAGGAATACGGCACCTATGCCGCCGGTGGACATGCTGACGGCGGCAGCGGCGGCGGCGGCGGCCGCCGAGAGGAGGGGAACGGAGCCGGAGAGCGGTCGGGGCTCGGGGAGGAGAGTGTCCACGTGGGCATGGCCTGCGTCGGGTGGACGCGTGGTTGGGTCGGTTTGATCTGATCCGTATGCCCGCCCGGGCCCACCTGGCAGATCATCTGTTCTTGCTCGTTTGCTGTACTCCTTGACAACGAAAATGGGAGAGAAAATAATTATGAAAACACATGAAAAATTTCCGCAAATTAATTTTTGATATGAATTTATAATTTTTGCCAAATCATGGGTTAACACAATACACAATTTAAGGGTGTACAACATACATTTAATTTACGAGAAAATCATTCACCTCAAGAGATTTTTTCTCAAAGAGATGAGTCCATCCTAAAAGATTTATTGGATGGACTCATCACTGTGTTCATGCCAACATGGAAACTACATCTCCCTATTGATCATCGCTACTACAACACTATCTATTGGCTAGCTTCTTCCTATCGAATATAATGTCTCCTCGTGGACCCCTCTCTCCTCATTGTCCCCAACACCTCTATGTCAACCTCTTTATTCTCGTGCCCCCTAGCGCCTCTCCATTGACCCATCTCTGTCTAACCTGCAACCAAACAAAAAAAAAAGATGATCATATCAACCAGAACAAAGAATTTTCACATCCAACAAGATCATTTCATATCCTTCAATCAAACACTGCCTAACTAGGTATGTTTGGGTTTGGTTTTGTTTATGTCATATTATCAAACCGAATTATGACACTAAAAATATAATCTCTTAAAAACTATATAGAAGTTTTAAAATATATATTATAAACACATTTATCGATTATCTTAAAGCGTTAGGTTAGTTGCTCGAACGTTAAAATTGTTTAGTTAAACAGTGGCGCGGACAGGAGACAAAAGCAAAGCTGAAACGAAATCATTTTCTGCGTGCAAGTTGGGCTGGTGGGCCCCCTCGAGTTTAATTATTCTCCTGAGTTGTACTAATCACGTGGCGTAAAATAATTATCTTATCCAAACCCCGCAAAAAGATCGCGCCGACCCACTCGGAAACCACGTCACCCCCAGCCGGACGCCGACGTCACTGGCGCCGCGGGCCCACCAGCGAGAGCGGCTTCTCTCTTTTTTCGGCGCGCACGTGCATTTGAGCGGTGCACACGTCACTGTTCGGTGGGACCAGGATTACGTGGGTCCTAGATGTCAGTGTCGTGCATGGGTGCGGATAAGTGTGAGAGTTTCTCGTGGGCCGGTGGCTTGTCCAGTTCTGCTAGTAATTTGCAGTTAAGGGCTTCTAAGATGGTCTTTTTGGGCAATGCTATTTTTTGGTCTTTGTGATTAGGTGAGAATATAAGGGTATGTTTGGAAAGTTTAATTTGACTAAAACATAAATAAGTTGACTAGAATATAAAGAAATCTGTGATTTTTATATTCCAAATATTATTTCATTTGTAAATTCTATAGCTACTAACTTTTACATTTTAGAAGATAATTTAGAATATTTATGGGAGCTGATTATGAGGACCTCTTTATTTTAACTCTTAGAAGTTGGAGATTCACCTCTTTATTTTAACTTTTAGAAGTTGAAGATTCTTAGTAACTGAGTATCTAGCTCATAAGAATCTTGTTTCTAAATTCTAATTTATTTCTAAATTAAAAAAGAGCTATTAATGTTCATAATCTTTTTTTTTTATAATTTATAGATAAGTATAGGCCCGGACTTAGAGTAGTGTGAAGTGATAGAAGAAATTCTACTAACACGAAGGACCATTTTGCTAAAAATCGGCGCTCTATTTCGTTCCTACCGAGAATTTGCCAGAGTGACATCTCCCTCGACCTCCTCCCCGTCGCCGATGCGTCCTCGCGCTCTCTCCCCTCTCCGCCGCCGCCTCCAGTCCAGATCACTTCGCTCCCACCGTAGTCTCCGAATCCGGCTTTCAGTTCAGGTGAGGTGACCGAATTCTCACTCTCCCGTCTCTCGTTTGGGGGGAGCGGAAGCCCGCCGAGCTAAATCTGACGCGAGTTCTGCTCAATTCGGTGCAGATTTTGCGCGGGTGTCGGCCTATATCGACGTGCCGGCGATGAAGGAGAAGCGTGGGATCGAAGCAGCGGCGGCCGGCGACGGCTGCCCTGAGGCCAAGCGGCCCCGGCCTCCGGCACTGGCTAGGTTAGTTTTTTTTTTTCCACTTTAACCTCCAGATATGTCGTTTCGATAGTTGTGGTTGTAGTCAAACGGATTCTAGCCATAGTAGGTTAGTAGGTTTTGCTCTTGGAGAACTGTTCAGTCGAGATTTGTGAATAGTTTGCTTAACTTTACTCGTTCTGATGTGTAATTTGAACATCTGTAGGCATGATGCTGCAATTCTTAAAGGTTATAACTGATAAGTTGATATTTGGAGTGAAGATTAGTCTTACTGTTGCTGTACTGAGTCATAAAATTGTAATTTTAGCTTTCGTAATTATATGAGCTGTCAGGGAGTGTGAGAGTGTCAGCAATCTTAATAGGTCGGTGTGCTGATCCATGAATTGGATGCTTTTCCTTCTGTGCTTTAATTTTGGTTTTGGGGATGGAAACAAAAATACCTTAGGTCGGTGGTATTAATGTGCTTGTACAGAGCTCTGTTGGTGCGCAGCGCAGTGTTCTTATGCAAACATGTAGCATCAGATGGGCTAGTCCATTTGCTTCACTGTATGACAACTTATGGGTTATAATTTATTATTTTTGTAACAACCAGCATTTGTGGCATGTGCATTTGTTTGCAATCATGGATCTGTCTGCAAATGCTAGTTAGCTAGTACTATGAAGTGTACCAAACTTTTGGTGCTGATTTGTGGTCTGTCAGTTGTTGACTTTGAGTACCATGGTTAATGGTTTTAATGAATACTTCTTATCAGGTTTGTCCTTTTAATTTAGCACATCATTTAATAATGGTCAAATTACTTATTTATGTTAGTTTTAGTATTTTTAGTTATTATTTTCAACCTTGTTTCCCTTTCTTGTGTATTCATCACTGTAAGCTACTAAGCTCGACACCTTACTTCAACATGTGAATAATTATGCCTTTTTGTACTTTTTTAATAATAATTTGTCACTTTTCCTCTTTCAACTCTCCAGTGTTATTGTTGAAGCACTAAAGGTGGATAGTCTGCAGAGGCTTTGCTCATCACTGGAACCAATTCTTCGTAGAGTGGTAAGAACTAATCAAATCTCTTTTAAGCAGCAATTTTACTATTCTACTGTTTCTATGTTTTATGTTCCTTTTACTGTTGATTATAATCTTGTACTTATTTACAATTTTCTTATTATATTTCTTTGAAACATCTTCTCCATGTACATGCTAGGTTAGTGAAGAAGTGGAGCGCGCGTTGGGCAGACTTGTTCCTACAACAATAACTGCAAGGTACTCTATTCTACATTGCTTAGTTGCTTATGAATATATTGTTCTGTGCACTTATATTGCAAAATCTAGCAGCATACCTAGCACTTCCTTATGAAGCAAGTAAACTTTAAAGCTTACAACAACTTTGTTTAGGAACACCATGTTGATAGATGTATCTTTTTTTGCTCCTGGTTGGAACAATACAGGTCTTCCCCAAAGCAAATCGAAGGTCCCAATGGAAGAAATCTGCAACTCCAGTTCAGGACAAGGCTGTCCCTTCCTCTTTTTACTGGAGGAAAAGTTGAAGGGGAGCAGGGAACTGCAATTCATGTTGTTTTGCTTGATGCTGAAACTGGTTGTGTTGTATCTTCTGGACCCGAGTCATCTGCCAAACTTGATATTGTTGTTCTAGAAGGTGATTTCAATAATGAAGATGAGGAGGGATGGTCCGGAGAAGAGTTTGACAGTCATGTAGTAAAGGAGCGTGAGGGAAAGCGTCCTCTTTTAGCTGGTGATGTTCAAGTCACACTAAAAGAAGGTGTTGGCACGGCAGGGGAGCTTACATTCACAGATAACTCTAGCTGGATAAGGAGTCGCAAATTCAGACTTGGGTTGAAGATTTCCTCAGGATTTTGCGAGGGTGTTCGCATCCGTGAGGCAAAAACTGAAGCTTTCATGGTTAAGGACCATAGAGGAGAGTGTAAGTCCTCTGAAGCAATCATCGTGTCCATCTTCTTGATATGTCTATTTAATATTTGGATTTCATTTCATTTCATTAGTGTATAAGAAGCACTACCCACCTGCATTGAAAGATGAAGTCTGGAGGTTGGAAAAAATAGGGAAGGATGGTTCATTCCATAAGAGGCTGAACAAATCTGGAATTTCTACAGTTGAAGACTTCCTTAAGCTTGTGATTCGGGATCCACAGAAGCTGCGTAGTGTAAGATTATTTCCTATCCAGTGTTTTCTGTTCTTCATTTTTATTTTGAGTTCTAAAATCTGTGCTATCTGTTCCAGATCCTCGGAAGTGGTATGTCTAACAAGATGTGGGAAATTCTTGTTGAACATGCAAAGACTTGTGTCTTAAGTGGAAAATATTATATATACTATTCAGATGAGAATAGATCTGTTGGTGCTATTTTCAACAACATATATGCATTCTGTGGGTTAATTTCTTGCGAGCAGTTCTATTCATCTGAAAGTCTTGATGATAGCCAAAAGGTTGGTTATAGTAGTCTATATTGATAATGTTGCATAGACTTTTTTAGTTGTAGGAGATGGTATCCTCATCAGAAATTTTTTATGGTAACTTCTCAAACAAGCCTGTGTATGCGACTCAGACCAAAAATGAACCCACAGCTACCAAACTGCACATTCCACTGCTAAAATGACAATTTTTCCCTACAAGGTCATGAGACATTACTCTTAGTTGATCTATTCGACCCTGTAAGGTCTCTAGACTGGTAATGATTCAAGTATTTAAGCATGCTGATGATTGATGAATACATCTGGACATCAAACTGAATATATTGTGTTCACAGAAACAAGTCAGCAAACCATAAACTTTTGAACTTTCCATTTACCATTCATGGGATTTATTTGTGATTTAGGTAGTGCATGCACTGATGTACGTCTGCTGCTTGGGTGAAATTGCGTATTGCACTTCATACCCAGAGATTCATTTTTTTTATGAAGTGTGTTTAAGCCATTGTCCTTATGTTGCCTTCTAAGACCAAACTTGAATAGTATTTCCATTCATTTTAACATTTACTCATGTAAGATAAATGCATTAATCTTTTTCAATTGGATAGCTTTCCTTTTGTCATATGTTCCTTTTTAGTTTTTACAATATATATTTTGTTCTAAAAGGTGAACCCTTTTGGCCGTGGCCATCAACAATTTATGGTGGTGTTGTTTTTCTGTGTGGCATGGTTGAATGGTTTCATATTTCAAAACAGTAGGAAGTTCCATGTGGCTCAATGTTTTTTTTGGCTACACCATAGTGTCACATTCTCACAGCCCAAAGGGATTTGTTTTTGGAAATAAGATAGGAAGGGATGATAGTAACATGTAGTTTTGTATGTTCAGTTCCATATTATGTTAGTACATTGGTATAGATCAGTTCACACATCATTCTATATGTTTCAGTGAGTGTGCTATGAACCTAGGTGTATCAAGTATCCCGTGCTACAATGACCCAAGCATACTATGGTTCTAGTAGAGAGGTGCCTCATCACATGTCGATTGTTATTTTCTTCCTCAGGTCTGCACCTTGTTGAGTACTTTTGCAATCGGTTGTTGCAGTAAACTTTCTTTGGTACTTAGCAAATCGGTAGTGCCCCTATAGCTCTGTGATTTTTATTCTTTTGAAGGATGTGTGCCTTGTTTAACTCCCCAACATTCAGTACAGAAGGCATCGGTAAACCATTGAGTTCAGAATATCTGGTGTAGTTCAATGAATAAGCACTCAGTCTTATATATTCACTCTAAGCTAGTAGACTAGTAGTACTCACCTAGCACATTTTTGAGTTCTTTAAGCTGTTTGTTTTAATACAATGCTGACTGGTTGGGATGATACTGTTTGCTACAGCTCTTTGCTGATGCATTGGTGAAGAAAGCATATGATAATTGGATGTATGCCATTGAATATGATGGTAAAGCTCTCTTGAACTCTAAACCAAGGAAAAAAGTTGCACCCACCGGGCAAGCTGAGTCACATCCTCAGAGTCATTCTTCTTCATACGAACAAAGCACCTCATCAGCGAGTATGTCAGGACCATCTCTGGCAGGTTAGAAAGCATATGAGTTATTAACTATTTCTAAATTGCTTCTTTGTTAGTTTAGTTGAAAACTAGGAATATATCAATTAATATGGTGGAAGCCCTAAAGCGTTGCTTAGAAATTTAAATTAAACAGATGGACTATAGCGTGCATGATATGTCACTATTGAAGAGCCTTAGAACATTGTACTTCTTTCATTCATTTCAGGCGAAACTGATTCCCTAGGATATGATGGCAACCAGGCAGCTACACAGTTAGCTCAGCTTCAAAGTACATCTGCTAATGTGCCAGCGCCATACGATGACGCCTTCTCATTTTTATCACCCAGTATGTTGATGGGGTCTGTTAATCAAGAATCCGGAAACGATGCCATGGGCCTGGAACTAGGCCAATTACATCAAGAAATTTCTCAAAGCCAGTCAATTCAACCAGCAAATGTCGGCTATGATGATTGGTCTCGAAGCCGTGATGGCCAGTTTGCCGATGACTTCACAGAAGACATTCGCATGAAAAGCCACCAGATGCTTGAGAGTGAAGACATGCAGCAGCTGCTCAGGGTCTTCAGTATGGGTGGAGCTTCTACCAGTTTGCCAGAAGACGCCTTCGGCTTCCCGTCGCTGCCGTCGTCTTACGCGCCGTCTCCATTAGCAAACCTTGGGTCTGAAGGTGAGCGCACCCGGTCATCTGGCAAAGCTGTTGTTGGGTGGCTCAAGATAAAGGCTGCTATGAGATGGGGGATCTTTGTCAGGAAGAAAGCTGCCGAAAGAAGGGCAAAGCTTGTTGAGCTGGACGATTAACATGCCTGTTGCCGTGTGTTGGCCACCGTTATTAGGTGTTAATGTTCAAATGTCAATACCATCAGATGCTGTAACATTGCCTGGCTCTCTTCATTGCCATTGAAACAAAACACCCGATATGTGCAGCGAGTGGTTCTGCTTTACTTTGCTTTCCTTTCCTGTAAAAATCTTGCCTGCTTGTCTAATTTCGATAGAAATGCTTTGCTCAACATTTTATTTTGCTCTTGAAAAAATTATCTGAGTTTATTTCTGCACAAGACTAAAACAATTTATTAGTATTTCCGCTGCCATTTCTTATTTATGTAACAATAGAAAATTGTTTTATTAATAAGAAAATAATACTATATCTGACAATGTAGGTGGAGTAGGTAAGAGAGTATCGAAGAAATGTATTTTTTAAAAAATTGTAAACTGAGAGTATATAAGGATGCAAAATTAAATTATTGTTAGATAAAGTGGGAGATATAGAAGTAGTCTTTTTAAAGTACCATTTTTTTAAAAAAAACACCCATTTTTGTCTGAAACAACGCAAAATGAGAAGAAAATCCCCAACCTAGAGAAACGGGATGTACACTGTATTATAATTATTTGTAACGATCAGCCATGTTCTTGTGGTTAAAAACTCACAAACAATATTACATCTATGTATGATATAATAGATTATGCATCACACAAGCTACAGTCTCACTGCGTCCCTTCGCTGCCGCCATTTTCGTGGAGAGCAACATCTCTGCACTTCCACCAGCTGGAAGAGAGGAAACCGGCGGAGCTCCTTAGGCGGCGGCGGCGGTGGTGCCGGCGGCGAGCCTGGCTCTCAGGTCCTTCCTGAGGATCTTGCCGGAAGGGTTCTTGGGGATGGAGTCGGCGAAGAACACCCTGTTGATCCTCTTGTAGAAAACCACCTGCCGCAACGTGTCAGGCAAAAGCATCAGCCCTGAATTCTACACCTTTGTTCAATTGTTCGCAAGAATTCAAGCTGAATTTATGTATCCATTTGTGACATGGTGTGATTGCTTAGTACCTCTTTTGCGACGAACTGCTTGATCACATCCTCGCTGATTTCTGAACCTTCCGTCCTCACAATGAAGGCAACTGGCACTTCACCGGCAAGTTCATCCTTCATTCTGAAAATCGACAAGAAGTTTAATAAGCAGTTCAATGTCGTCGACTAATGTATAAAAGATAATAACACTAATTTGTTTTTTAGAGTTCGGCGAAAAAAATGTTTTTTAGAATCGGATGGCAAGACCGGGTGGCCAATGCGGCTCCGCCCCTCGTCGGCGGCGATTTCGTCGGAGGGGGAGGAGGAGGAGATGGGCTTACGATACGACGGCGGCGTCCTTGATCTCCGGGTGGGTGATGAGGAGCGCCTCCAGCTCGGCCGGTGGCACTTGGAACCCCTTGTACTTGATGATCTCCTTGAGCCTGTCCACGATGAAGATCTCGTCATCATCGTCGACGAAGCCGATGTCTCCGGTGTGCAGCCACCCGTCCGCGTCAATGGTGTTCTTCGTCGCCTCCGGGTCATTCAGATACCCTGCAAAATTCCACACACACACACACACACACACACACACACAGCTCGTCAGTACCGAAAAATCGTTTTCTTGCAGTCTCTGAAGTAGAAGACAGTTTCAGTTGTGACAAATACTTCTACTGCAGTGGAAAAAAAGTGAAATTTTGACATGGATGTGTAGGATGCTGGCAGCTGCATCCATCAAAACTAGAATTTGGTTTGGTCAGATGGACTTTTCAGACTTCATGAAGGAAAAAAAAGGTTAGGATTGACTTGTGACGCCATCATATAGCCATCACCATCTTTGATTAATTTGTAGGTTTGACTTGGAGTAAGTGAATCCAGCGGTCATGCATCCAAATTCCCAAACTGTGGTTTTCTTGGTCACATAATAGGTTACCAAACATTTCCAAGCTAGTGATATGATGCAGTTAGGTTGGTGGCGATCGACCACTCATTTGGCCTGTTCTACTTGGATTGGATATATACCATCTAATGCAATTTGAAGCTTGCATTGAGATGCCTTGTAGATCATGCATTGTGACGATGATATGATACTAGTTCCACATGATGATGTGGACTTGAAGAGTTGAAGACTATGCTTGTAGATTTTGTTTGGCTATATCAGTAGTGGTAGATGATCATAAACATGCAGCTAGCTAAGAGAAGCATATGGGCCCTGAAAGTCTGAATATCTGATCAATTCTTAGAATTTTTCCCGAAATATTATATTTGAAAAAGAAAATTTCAAATTGTGCGGTGATTTTGAAGAATTACAAAAAAGGGTACCAGTCGGTACTTGAAGTGCCGACTGGTACCATATCAGCTCCAGTCAGCACTTCGTCCCCCTATCAAATTCTGCCACGTCAGTTTCAGTCGGCACTTGAAGTACGGACTGGATATGACGTGACACCAATCGACACTTCAAGTGTCGACTAGAGCTGACGTGGCATCCAATCGGCACTTCAAGTGCCGACCGGCACTTACTTCTGTAATTTTTCCAAATCGCCGTACAAACTTGAAATTTTCTTTTAAAAAATATTATTTTAAAAAAATCTCAATTCTCATATCACAAGTTCAGAAACGGTTCTTTTTCTGTTGAGTAAAAGATGATCATGTTTCTGTACCAGTATCAGCATCAAGATATTTTCATTGTCTAAAAAACTTATCATGCTTGCATATCCAGCACATGTTGCATATCGGTGGCGAGCAAGTAGTGACTAGTGAGTGAGTGAGTGAGTGAGTGAGTGAGTGAGTGAGTGAGTGAGTGAGTGAGTGCGTACCTTTCATGATCTGTTCCCCGCGGACGCAGATCTCCCCGGAGTTGTTCCTTTGGAGGGAGGCGCCGGAGTCGGGGTCGATGATCTTTAGCTCGGCGTTGCGCACCACCGTGCCACACGACCCAGACTTCACCTTCAATGGCTCCTTGGCAAATGCCAAACACATCGCTAGCACTGGCCCAGCCTCGGTCATACCATAACCCTGAACAATCACCTCACTTTTTCAGTGACTCCGTTTCAGATTGTAATTTATTCTAGGATGATTTCCATTGAATAGTTAATCGGTTTTGATAGCCGAGTGGATGCACTTTGATCAATAATATGGCGTTGCTTACCTGTCCGAGAACGGCATTGGGGATCTTGGCCATGAAGGAGTCCTGGAGGTCCTTCCCCATGGGAGCGGCGCCGGACATGACCATGCGGATGGAGGCGAGGTCGTCGGCGGTGACCTTGGGGCTCTTGGCGATCTCCACCACGATGGGCGGCACGAACGGGGCGATGGTGATGCTGTGCTTGCGCACCAGCTCAACGAGCGCGCTGAGGTCAAACTTGCGCATGATCACCATGGCCGCCCCGGCGCGCAGCCCGGCGAGCAGCACGGAGTTGAGCGAGTAGATGTGGAACAACGGCAACACGCACAGCACCACGTCGTCTCTGCTGAAGTACAGATTCGGGTTCTCCCCATCCACCTGCAAGCAATTAAATATTTTAGCTCTCAGTTTGTAAAACAGAAATGGAAGTAGAGCAGAGGGAGACGTGGCACCTGCTGCGCGACGCTGGTGATGAGGCTGCGGTGGGTGAGCATGACGCCCTTGGGGAGGCCGGTGGTGCCGGAGGAGTAGGGGAGGGCGACGACGTCGTCGGGGTGGATGTCGGCGTCGGGGTGGAGCTCCTCCGCCTCGAGCACCTCGCGGAACTCGACGCAGCCGTCGAACGCGCCGTCCACGGTGACCACGGGCACACCCTTCCCCGAGGCGAACTCGCGCACCTTGTCGACGGCGCAGGCCTCGGTGATGATCACCTTGGCGCCCGCCGCCTCCGCCTGGCGGTGGATCTCGTGCGGGGTGTAGAACGGGTTCGCCGTCGTCGTCGCCGCGCCCAGCCGCGCAGCGCCCAGGAAGGAGAAGGCGAACTCGGGGCAGTTGCGCAGCAGGTTCATCACCACGTCCCCCTTCCCCACCCCCATCTGCCGCAGCCCCGTCGCCGCGCGCCTTGACAGCGCCGCCACCTCGGCGTACGTGTACGACGCGCCGGTCTGGCCGTCGATGATGCACGGCCGCGACCCCCACCTCGTCCATCTTGCCGAAGCAGTACTCCTGCAGCGTCTGTCTGTTGTTGATCTCTATGTCCGGCAGCTTCGACCGGAACACCACCACCGACGATGTCCCCTCCGGCGCCGCCTCTATCGACCCCATGCTCTTCTCCGGCGATCAAACAAACTCCAAATCAATCCAACCTAATCTTAGCTACCTAGATAGTCACGGTACCGAGGAGGTGGGAGGAGGAGACGGCAGAAGAAGCTGCGCTTGCTCGCGGCGATCTCCTGGAGCGGGGAGGAATGGAAGGTGGCGGGTTAAATACGGGTGGAGCGGGAGCGGGAGCGGGAGCGGGAGTTGGTGGACAGGCGCCCGGTGAGAATGACGGACGGGACCCACGTGTAAGCGAGAGTAGCAGAGGAGCTTTGGGTTGGTGAGAGAGAGGGTTCGTTGACCGAAATTTCTCGTTGACTGGGCCGGGGCGCCACGTCAACGTCGTTTACCAACCCCATTGTCACCGGCTGCTGTTTGGGTTGGTGATTAGTGAGGCTGTGAGACAACATTCATATCTAGAAAAAAAAATCTTTTTTTTCAATGAGAGAGTACTTTCTTAATTCTTATAATAACTGAAACAAAAACTGTTAAATAAATCAAATATGTAAACTGTTAACTATAGTAACCGAATAACCATGGAAATCCTGGTGACGACTGACGACGACTAGCGTGTCACTGTCCAGGCTCCGTATCTGCATAAAAATTTCTGCCACGGCTCGTTTCCTTTCCTGGTTCTGTCTCTCTGCCGAGCAGCCGTTTTTGTTTGCACGAAGATGTGAAAGTCCCAGACCAATTGCGACGTTCAAGTCTTCATTCAGTAGCCGTTTTTCTCTCCCTCGGCGAGATGCGATATTCTCGCGCTACATCTTGTTTTGTGTACACGTTTTCAATGCCCCTCTTTCCCTAAGCATACAGGTTATTTAAGGTATGTTTGATTCAATCATGAACTGTGAAAGAGTTGTTGTGAACTGTCTACTGTTAAAAAGATACTGTGAGTTGATTGTTGTAGAAATGTTAAAAGTCGTTTGGTTGAAACTACTGTGAAAAAACTGCTGTGAACTGACTGTTTTTTATAACTTATATGATTTTCATTATTATAATATTCTCTCTATATATAAATAGGAAACACTAACATTGATGCAACTAAATATCTGAAAGATATATTAGATAAATAAAAAAGTGCATATTTCATCTCATAAAGTAACCAACAACCGCATATTATTTCATGAAATTGTGCAATACAATACAATACAAACCACAATAATAATATATTAGATAAATAAAAAGTGCATAGTTCATCTCATAAAGTAACCAACAACCACATTATCTTATGAAATTGTGTAATGCAATACAAACCACAATAATATTAGATCAATCAAGACACCTTTAATTCATATTATTTAATCTATACTAAAAATCAGAAAAACAAAAAAAACATAATTCAAACTGTTTCTAAATTTATATTAGAAAAAAGTTATTTTTCAACCGCAGAAGCAAACGCACTTTTAAAGTCACACATAAGTATGTTTGGACGAAACGATGTCACCGTGACGTACGTGCGCCACCGCGAGTGGCCGTGTGCACGCGCCGGGGTAGGTTATCGACGGCGAGATACAGGGAAGGCCACCGGCGGAAAGGATGGTGGCGACGGCGGCGGGACGTGCGCTGCTTGGTGCAGCACTGCAGCAGAGGGGGTTGGTCGGCCGGTCGGAGGAAAGTCGTCAGTGAGCCGGGGGTTGGGTTGTTGTGTGGGCCCCACCGTCGCGTAACGCTCGTTGACTGTGGTGGCCTGTGGGTAACTAAGGGTGCGTTTGGTTCGCTGGATATCCCTGGATGGGATAGGGCCATCCCATCCAGTCAGCTGTTTGGTTGGAGGGCGAAGGTGGATGGGATGGCCACCGAGAGGAATATTCCTTCAATATGCTGGATGGAGAGATTCAGGAAATTTTTCTGGATGAGCTCATCCAATATTGGATGAGATGACGTGTCGTCTCTTGATTGGTTATTACACATTTATTTTTTTGTTTATAAATATTCAAATGATTTTTACTCCCAAATTATTTATCCAAATTATGATCTAATTACATCATTGTATTGATTATAATTTAATCTATAAAATAAGATCTCATTTGATTATATTTTTGCTAAAAAATATATTTGATAAGTGGGTCCCACTAAATTTAACCTTATCTCATCCTAGTCGTATACATCTAACCAAACAAAAATTTGTCTCATCCCATCCATCCAACCAAACAATTCAAATGTATCATCCCATCCCTAAATCCATAGATGGGATCATCCTATCCATTCTCGCCCCTAAACCAAACGGACCCTAACTGCTCTACCCGTCTGTTCCGACGCCAAAATCTTAAATGGCAAAAATATTAAAAATAATTCCAATAATAAATGAAAAGCAACTACGATTATAAAAGTTTTAGATACAATTTAATCAAAGTCAAAATCTTAAATCTTAAATAATAAATGATTGAAAGCTTAACTTTCGAATGTAACCAGATACACACGACGCAATCGGCATGATGCTACATTTTTTTATAAAAAAGTGAATGTGTCATTTTTACAAAAGTACACACGAGATCACATTTATACAGATTAGCTGCCGTGTCACTTCAGTTACCCACTCCACCAGCTCTATGAGATCATCGCCATTTGTGTCTGCTAATCGCCATCAAAATATAGCTCCAGTTTTTTTTTAAATAACCGGGTAAAGGCTAGGGTATTAAACATCTAGCTTTTTATTAAAAAATGTGTTTCTGCAATCTTTTTAAGTACAACTAATGACACATACCTCATATACACAAATGCTTCCTGCTAAAAACAATGTGTTAATGGATGGAGAGAGTTGTGTATAGATATATGATGCTTGAGTTTATTTATTAATTATTTAGTGTAGATATAAAATAATTTATATAAGTAATAAAAGGAAGAAATTTCCTTTATTTCTTTATATAAACACAATAATTTAAGGAAATTGACACGCGGAGGCCCATTGAAGCCGGCCTACTACTATCCTTTATCCGGGCCGTCCTCCCTCTCATAAACCCTAGTTAGGCCGCCTCCTCGCTTCGCCTTCGTCCTCGTCGGCTTCCCCCTCCGCGCACCCAACCAGCGGCGGCGGCGGCGGCGGCAAGTCCTCTCCGATGGCGGTACTGCCGTTATTTCTCTTTCTCTCTCGACGTCACTCTACGTACTTGGTTTTCTCGTCGGCTGGATCTGTTTATGCTTCGATTGTTTTGTCATGCGATTTGGCGTGAACTGTTCGAGTATCCGCCTGGCCGTAGCTTTGTTTGCGCGAATTTGGGGTAGGTGGCTTTTGGTTTAAGCGGAGAGTTGAGAGTGTGTAGATGCCTAGGTCGAATTCGTCTAGAATAGATAGGTTGGATGCGTGATTTTGGATATTCTGCATTTCTGCTTCCCTTTCGTGTCGAATTATGGTGTGGGGGGGAATTGAACTCAATGTTAATGGAATCCTCAAAATTTTCGTTTTTGGGGTGTAGAGACTAGAGATGCTTGGGTGGAGTCATGGTTTCTTTTACAGCAAGCGCTGGAGTGTAAGTTTGAGCCTCGGATTAGTTATCCTTTTACGAGTAGTTCTTCACTTCTTCCTAGTGCGTCTCTGTTGTGATCCTGCTCGAAGTGGTAGATTAGTATAAGGCTGAAACTCTTATAACAAGGGTACTTTCAGCTGAATCTTGTAATAATGTTTGAAAGTTGAAACTTACAACTCGCTGTTCACATCAAGGTTGTCTGGGCAAACTATGTTAGACTTTGAATTGGATTTTCAGAAGAGAGCTGGGAAAATAGTGTATCACATGCTGTCTCCTCATGTGAGAAAACTAAATGATTTCAATGAGAGTTTTCTGAAAGGTGGTTGCCTAGTTTTCCTACCTGCGCCCTCCTGCCTTGCAATTCCTGCCTAGGCTTATGACTGTCTATTCCTAGGCCCATGTTATCCATTATTGATCAGCCAGGGTAACCACTGGTCTGCCGATCAACTAGTGCCTAATGCCTTTGTGAACATTGTATGAGATAGTCAGACTATGAGAGCTTCAACATAGTACCCAGCTTGTTGTTCAACTGCTGTAGCTCGTTGCAAGAGAAACATGATTTGATATAGACAATACATATTATTACACTGTACACATCACAGAACTAGAATTTTTTGTCGTGATTTTCTTTCCTAATTTATTCACCATATCCAGATTTAAGCAGAACATCTGCATACATGGAATTTTGCTAGCAACAAATGGAATCATTGTTCTGTTTATACATCTTTCCAATACTTATGTATTGTATTATCACTTACTGCAGACCGTGCCTGTTAACCAAAGCCATTCTTGAACAACCTGACAGGGAAGCCTGTCATTGTCAAACTTAAGTGGGGCATGGAATACAAAGGTAATTTATGCTTTTACCTGCCATATATTATTCACTTACATGTTTGCCCCATTTGAAAGAGCTAAGTTTTCTAGTAATTTCTTAGCATGGTTGTCACGGCGCCCCGGCGAAACCAGTCGCCAGGGGGCCGACTGGACGCCTAGGCGTCGCCTAGGCGACCAATTAAATTCAGCATGCAAAGGTCAGCACTTTGCATTTCAGCTGGAAACTGCTGTTGCTGCCTGCCAGCTGGAAACTGCACGTCGCCTTCTCTGTTGCTGCCTGCTGGAAACTGCTGCCTTCTCTGCTTGCTGCGGCGAGGGAGCACAGGGGAGGGGAAGTAGGGGAGGGAGCACAGGGGAGGGGGAAGCAGGGGAGGGAGCACAGGGGAGGGAGCCGAGGCGGCCGGTGGCCGGGCGGCGCAACTTCGCAAGGGGAAGCAGACTAGCAGAGCAACTCGCTAGGGGAACCGGAGATCTGGCGGCTGGCGGCGCCGCCCGGGCGGCGCAAGGGGAAGAGGAGCAACTTGCTAGGGGAACCGGAGATCCGGCGGCTGGCGGCGCAAGGCACAGGAGCAGATCCGGCAGCCGGCGGGCGGCGGCGCAAGGGACTGAGGCGGCGGCGCAAGGGAAGAGGGACGGACCCTAGGCAAAGGCGCCCGCCCAGAGTCTCCTGGTGACCGCCTAGGCGCCATGGGCGATGCCTAGAATCTCCAGGCGGGCACCTAACTCACCCAGGCGAGGCGATTCAGCCAGGCGTCCGGCGGTGACCGCCTGGACGACTAGTCGGCGCCTAGGCGTCGCCTAGGCGACGCCGTGACAACAATGTTTCTTAGGGCAAAAATATCCACTTTGACAGGATGTCTTTCTGTGAAATTGTGATGAGAACCATGTCTTTAAATGGGTCCTCTGGTTGTGATTACTTTTCATATTTTGCATTATCCTCAATTATGCTGACAGATATGTTTTATCCTTTCAGGATATCTTGTTTCTGTGGACTCTTATATGAACCTGCAGGTATTACTTCATTTTTTTGTTAAATTGTTCAACATTTGTTCTTTAATATGGATCAATATGACATTTTTTCTGTCATGAACTCATTTCTCCTACTGCTCATAGTTGGCTAATACGGAGGAGTATATTGATGGACAATTTTCTGGAAATCTGGGAGAGATACTGATAAGGTAACTACATTTGATCATTCAGTCCTGGACCTGATTAACCCTTGCATGCCTGCATGCCTCCACCCTGCTGTCTATTTTGACTGGTAATATGAAGAAATATAATTATAGCGTCCATCATTCCACGACAACTAGCAGCTCTTATCACCGAAGGAAAAATTTGCAGATCAAAATGTTTCATAATTTTTAAGGATTTTTTTTTTTCAAATGAAATCGTTGTAGACACCATATTCTTGTCTGCCGTGTAATTCATATTTGTTTTGTTCGACCTACAGGTGCAACAACGTTTTGTATCTGCGAGGTGTTCCCGAGGATACCGAGATAGAGGATGCAGAATGAGAACTTTGACCAGGCCTAGATCGATTGATGTAATGTGCGGCTGACATGAACAATTTAAATGCCATGTACATTTGATTTCGGATTCCTTGGTCATGATGATCATGATGTGGTAATATTATCCGTGGAAAACTGATTTCATATCTACTACATTCATTTTGCAGAATATGAAAGACATTGCATATTTCTTGTGAAAATCCTGTTTGCCTGTGACGTCGAGATGGATGATGTGTATCAAGCACAATTCTTGGCAAAATTGGATGAAGTTATCAACTTATGCTCCGTGATTCGATAAATTCAAAGGCAATTTGCATTCTACATGACTTTTTCCAACTTATGACACAACTCGTGAGAAGGGATAAAATCGATCAAAGCAAAACAATCTGTTCTACACTGTTTACTACAAGCTCCAAATCAGGCATACCACAAGCCCGAAAAGCAAGCCGGCGACGCCCCACGAGCTGGCCACTCTGTGTCCGGCGGCCGACGGTAGCGTCGCGTTCATCCCGCCGTCCACGCTTGGTATCGGAATCGGAATAACGTTTCCCGACGGCGGCGGAGTGTTCGTTAGATTCGGTGTCGCCGGCGTCGGCCTAGGCGGGGCTGGGGCTGGGGCCGGGAGCAGTGGTTGCCGCGGCGGATGTGCCATGGGCCCCGGCGCTGGGCTTGGAGCCGGAGGCATTGACGTTTGTCTTGCCCGAGGCTGCGGCGGGATGACGCCCGGCGGGAATATGAAACCGCTCACCTGGAGCACCGACACGCTGGGCGGCAGCTGGGCGATGGCCTTCTCGAACGTTGCGTTCCACGGGCTGCCGATCGCGCCGGAGGTGAAGGTGATGCGGTCGTACTCCTCCTCGCCGACGGAGATGTGCACGAACCCGGCGTAGCGGCCCTGCGCCTTGCCGTTGGCCTGGAGCAGCGTGGTGACACGTGTGCCGTCGCCGCTCCGGCCTTCCGCCAGCAACTCGAGCTTGTCAGCGTCGATGTACTCGAGGATGACGTGGAGGGAGAGGACGTCGGAGAGGAGCGCGCGAGTGTCGGCGCCGCGGGGGACTCCCCGGAGCGCCGCGACGACGGCGGTGTTGTTGGGCGCGAGGACGGTGACCGCCTCGCGGCTGTTGGTCGCGCGCGCGACGCCTGTGCTGGAGAGCAGCGAGCTGAAGAGGCTGAACTCGCGGTGCTCGCCGAGGACCTTCCCTATGTCAATCGCCGCGTCAGCCGCCGGGAGGACGCCGGCGAGAAATATGACGAAAGTTAGCAGTTTGGTCGCCATGGACGCACTCACCTAATCGATCGGAGTAGATGTGCATTGCGATGGTTGTGTGTAACCGTGTATATATATCAGAGTGTGAGCTGCGGAGACAGTGGAGGTGGCGGGAAGGGAGTGATATGCGGCGTTCGGACCTGACCACTTCCAACGGCAGACACGGATCGGCATTGCTGTTTTTGAAATAATTTAACCGACGGCCCTTTGTATTTCAAAGATATTTTGGCTACACATAACTTTTAACCCCAGACTTCATATCTCTAAAGTTTATTTTAATAACCTGAGATCTCAACACATTCTACATGGATAAACACATGTCAAATTAGACATAAATAATGTATAAATAGATGTACAAAATTGTTAAAATATTTGATAGTATTTATACGGTATATATGTATATATATATATCACTTTATAAAATTTTAAGTTTAAATATTTACCACACGTCGAGAGGAAAAAACAGATAAATCCAGCGTATAAACATTACGTATATATGAGTTCGTTATTTCCATATCGAAGGCGTATTCTACTTTCCGTTTTCAAGATTTTTTTAAACAACATTTCTTTAAAAAAAATTAAAATCTGTATACACGTTTGAAAAATTTGCAAAAATAGCATACAGTCGGTACTTGAAGTGCCGACAGGATGCCACATCAGCTCCAGTCGATATTTAAAGTACTGACTGATGCCACGTCAGCTTTAGTCACACTTGACGTGGCAGAATCTGATAGGGAGGCAGTATCCAGTCGGCACTTCAAGCCTCATCCGCATGTTATTTTTGCAAATTTTTTAAACGGCTATACAAATTTGATTTTTTAAAAATCACGTTTTCCAACGTGAACCAAACCCGTAAACCTTTATTCACAATCGAGAAAAAGTCTAGCCAAAAAATTCAAAAAAAAAGAAGACTCAATTTTATAGGAAGTTACAAACCGCAAGTCCGCAACCGCCCAAAAACAAAAACAAAAACAAATATTAGTCTCGTTCACAATCCCCTTCCCTCCAATTCTCCCCTCTCCCCATGGCGTCCGCCGCCGCAAGCGATCTCCCGCCGACGCCGGCGGAGCGGCCTGGAGGGTGGCTGTCCGGCCTCGTCTCCGGCGCCGGCCGTCTCCTCGCCGCCGTGCTCGGCCCGGACTCACCCGACTCCGGCACCGGCACCGGCTCCGCTTCCTCCACACCGGAGTCGTCCCAGTCTCCATCGCCTCCGTGTGGTCCCCGCGGTAGTCGCGGTACGCGATCCTTCCTCCGAGAGTTATATAAACTTGCTGCCCTGTTTTTGTGCCGTTGTTCATGTCGCTGCCGTCGCCGCGGGTGTTGGGTACAAGTGTGGAAGTGGCACGGAACTGCTGCGTCGGTCGTTGCCGTCGCTTATAGTAGAGATGGTGATGTGGCTGCTTGGTCTTGGTTAGCCTGGGAATATCCGGGTTACATGACGCTTAGTTGAATCGGCTCATAAGATGTCGCGGACGATGATAATTTTGGGACGATCGCTTGGAACGGAGCCCAGCACACACGAACCAGGAGTTGGAGGCAGAATCGGATTCTACCAGTGTTAATGGTTGGTGTTTATTAATTTGGAGAGAAGTGTTTTCGTTCTGATTTTATGGTCGTCGTTAGTGGTATGAAATTGCAAATGCCAGAGTCGTTGTTCGTTGTCCAAAAGCATATTGGTATCAGATAGCACAACTAAACATGCGTGCCTGTAGGGCCTAGTGTTTTCTGTATGATTTCCTTGAGTTTATGTTAAAAATAACGAGGTCAATGATCTGGGAGATCAGGCTTAATCCTCTTAATATAATGCTTAAAGTTTTCTGTAGAACAATGCCACACTTACCATGATCAAGTCCTTTTGATGCAACAATTCGTATAAGAAACAAACTTCATGTAGCCCTGGCAATGGATGTATGATTGAATACGTAGCCTTGTTGGTTGTTTGGTTTGTTCGTTGTTAATGTGCTTCACATTTCTTCATGATGAACGCACCTCAAAATTTTATCCTTTTTTTTGCCTGATGTCTTCTTAAATGAACAGATCATTGCAACACTGGCCACTTTGCTCGAGACAGTTATCAGTTCAACCAGGTATTTCCATCTTTGTATGCCTTACAAATCCTTTTTGTAGTTTACACGGAGTGTAAATCTTGGGGTTAGGAGTGATGAATAAATTTATCAAGACCAACCTTTTTATGATTTTAGAGTGGAAAGGAGATTGTTCTGAAAGACTGTGGTGAAGGATCCTTAGCACTTGTCTCAGAGATAGAACCAAAGCATGCTATAATGCAGCTGCTTTTGCAGGAAACTTACTCGAGGTATCATACCTTATACCTTGTTTTCTTCTACTGTTGTTCTCGAGATATATAATCATTTTTTCGCTGTTTGGATATGTATTGGCTTAAGCACACATTCACTTTTCAACGAATTTTAGTCTCGCAGGTGAAATGTGTCTGTGGCTTGCAATTACTAATGCATCTGTCACACCGAATTTTTAGGGCACCGCCTTCCTGTTACTATCTCCTTGAGATGACGTAGAAAATAAACATAAGTTTGACATGCAAGTTTTGTTCTTATAGTCACTATTCACAAAGGCAGTTTCTGAACATATTGGCTGATAAGTTTGACTTTAGTTCTTCAATTATGTGCCAGATCAGAATGTGATAAACTGATAAAGATAATTCAAGAGAGGGTTGTGGACTCAGACCCTGGTGTAGTTGAACCTTCTATTGTTCTTCCTATTGCTTGGCAAGCTAGCCAGCAACAAGATCCTGTTGAATACTCTTCATTTATCCCAAACACCTGTTCTGCAACTTCAAATGTTCCTGGTTGTAGCCAACAGTTTGACAGAAACATTGCTGAGGAGAAGAAATGGCTTGACATGAAAAGGTTGAGTCCTGTTGAAGGGCCTTGTGTTCTGAACACTGACTGGAGTCAGTATGTGAGTGCTCTTACCTTGAGGAATGTACTTTACCCTGAATATGTAGGAATTCATGCTCACAGAATTTCACGAATTATGTATTTACATTGCAACTTATATTTTCCTTTTTCAATACCATACAACTATGCCCTATTTTTGTGACTATTTGGGATACTGTAAAATGCCAAAGGACACCATGTTTTTTGAAGTTTTCTTCATGTTACTTTCTTGTTGATTTTTCTTTCATTACCACAAAATTATGTGCATAGTACATGTCATTGGTTTGATAATTATGGACACTTCTGTGGTTTATAAAGACCTTCTAGTGGCATCTTAATACCAATCAATTTTCTAGCTAAAGCTATGCTTCTTTTGTTGCCAACATTTTGTCAAAAATGTCTTGTGTGGGCAAGACTTTGTTGAATCTTAGAGCAGGCATCTCATTTCGTTTGTTTTAATTTCCTCCATTTTTGTTCAACTTTGAGAAGTGGAATATCACGTTATTATAGTTGGAGCAAAATAAACTGTATAAATAATGAAAAATAAAATGCAGAACTGCAACCCCCAGTTAAATCAACCAAAGCTAACCGAGTTGGCATGGTTCAAATTATCGGAGTTTAACTTTCCACGTTGTTGAATAACTGCAGGATTTGAAAAGAAGTCATTCTAACACTGGAGATACTGTTGATGAGTCTCACTGTCGAAGTATCAGACCAAAGCTAGATGGATTGAACATTTCAAATAAGCAGGACAATATGATTAATAGTCGTTCAGGTCAAAGATTACTGGAATTGCAGCAATTAAATTTCAGAAGTCATGGAGGATATTCTAGTGGGGTATATGTTGGTTACCAGCTGCTGTTTCTCCTTTTGTTCTTGTGCAGATATAGCTTCATTTGATGAAGCAACCACCAAGGACCTTTATGCTTTCAGGGATATTCCAGAAGATACCGACAAGCTGTTTAAAGATACCCCCCTTCTTGGGACTGACAACCTAACATTTTCTGACATTGTTTCATATGATGACACTGCCAATGATATAGCAGCGCTCCACGGAAAACTCCCTGCCGCAACTGCACAGACCTCCTGTCAATCTGACTGGGATAACCGTGGTACTACCATGTTCTATCCATACTCTAATCAGGTACTTGAACTATACAACACTATACTATGTGTGTCTCTTTGAAATTTGTCAAATTCAACTATGATGTGTTGACAGTGTTGTGACTGAAAGTAACTCCAATTTTTGCCACAGGATCTAGTGAATACCTTTCCTATTAAGGTGAAAACTTTGGATGATATTGTTCATCTCGAGCCTGACATAATGGACCTTGCACGCAAAAACCATGATAGTATGTCGATCCATTTGACATTAAGTTTCTGATTCTCTGAGTATGAACCTCAGGCTTATGTCGTAATAATCCAGTTTTTCTGCAGCGCATACCATTTGCAATGACACTTGCTCCGTCTCAAAACTGATGTTTCAGGAGGACATTGAGTCCATACCCAGGTATTTTCTACGGCAGTCATGTATTTTCAAATGAACAATGCTTGCTTGCAATGAACTTGTGATAAACTCTAAATTGTCATGTCTGGTTCGATTGCGTCTTTAATCTCTTGTTTGAGGAAGGGTGAAGTTACGTCTGTGAGGGGGTAATTGTGCTAGGTTGAGATAATCCCATACGATTCTCTTCTATCTAGAAGGGGTGGTTCCTAGGATTCTCTTGAAATAGTTGTCAAGAACGAGGTTTTTTCTTCTTCTTGAGTTAACCCTCACGTGGAAGAATTTCGTGTTTGCATCCCCTTCTTTCAGCCAGCTAATACGAGCTGCCTGTTTTTTCCTTAACTTATCAACCACCGCAAGGCCTAGCACCCTTCGCTTCAGCTTGGTCCATTGAGGGTAGATTCGTCCTATGAGAGGTTTTTATGCTCCATCGCGCAGTCGAGGCGAAAGATGACTTCTTGAGCCATATGAAATTGCAGCTTTGCATGCGCAAAGAGCGACTTTCTCCAAGCCTGCAAACCTTTTGTTGTTGCCCTAATCTTCTTGTGGAAGTTGATTAGGGGGTCTTGAGCCATTGATGAAGTCCAGGCGAGGTTCACCTGCTCATGAAAGCCTGGAACTTGAGTCCATAAGTTTTCAAAGTGAAAGTCTCTTGGTCGCTTTGAGGCCGAAGAGTTGGTGAGGAGCAAAGGGTAGTGGTTTGGTTTATGACTTCTATTATATTCTACAATATACCAATATGATAGGAATTTATTTGTTAGTATGTAGCTTCTCCAATCTATCTGCATGCTCTTTTATTATGATCTGTGATGGCCTATATATCTTTACTAGTTATAAAGAATTTGAAATGCATTTATTCTATCGAGTTATGTAGTGTTATCCATGGTGAACAAATAAATTGACTGTTCTAAACATTTTCAAGGTTAAAGAAATCATTGCACCATAACACTACAGAAGTTATTGTGCCCCTTTCACTTTTCAGCTCATCAAGGGACTTGCAGCTTGAAAATAGCTCCAGGAATTTCACAGACCGAGCCAGCCTGCAATGGAGCACTCCAACTAAGAGAAGGTCAACTGCTAATGTCTATCGTCGCCAAAGCAATAACAACACAATCAGACCAAAGAGTGAGCCACTACATCAAGGCAAACCGATGGCCATGGGCCATGAGCCGGACTTGGGCCTCATTCAAGCCAAGAAACCAGTTGGAAGGCCGAAGAAGTCAAGAAGGTGAGGTAACCCAAGGCTTCTTGATTCTCTGTTCCATCCATGTTCTAAACAACTTTCAAAGACAGGATCATATGTAAATTTGAGGTATGCTTTCTTCTGCAGGTTATGGAAGGCCACCACACAGATGGAAAACGCACGAAGAGTATGACTGTAAAAAGTTCACTCCAGGTTCGAATTAACATCCTCACTTTCTATTTTGTAGAAACCGCTTGATCATTGCTATCTTCCTTAGACCAACTAAACGAATGCCACTGCGAATTTAGCTCCCGTTTTCTCCATGATTAAGCACAACTTCTTAGCCCTTTCCCAGTTCAGAAACTTTTCAAGTGTTAGAGCACGTGCAAATAATTCCGTTCCTGTGCCTTCTCGAAATTCACAATGAGCTCCAGATTAGAAAAGAAAACCACAAATTCACCACGAGCTGCTTTCCTTTTGATTTCACCATGTTTAGTGGTCACACTGCACGATCCTACTCCGGTGGTCAGAAGCAGCTAGCACCACCATCTTCTCACTGAACCACTACACTACACGATTCCGAACCATGGGCGCCCTTGTTGTTCCAGCTACGAACTCAGCTAGAGAACTAGCACCCACACGCACCTAGTCTAGCTACAGCAGTACCAACAAGTTGAGAACAGTAGCAGGAGGCAAGCTAGTGAGCCTGGGAAGGCAGGGTATCCCCTGCTACTTAGCACGAAACGGCGCAAGCAAGAGGGCCACCCAGCACCAGCACCAGCACCATGCCCCGCCAGCCTTATCACGAATAACTAGCAGAGTTAACAAAACTGCAGGTATCAAACTGGTTAGCAGTAGTCAGATGATTGGTTTCCACGCTAATCGGACTTTTACATATATAATTACCAGTCTAGTTTAGTGGTTATTGAACCGATTTCTATGATATACAAGATAGCCAGAAATAAACTGTAGTTTCGTGAACACAGACACGACCCATTCGGCGTGTCACCTGCATGCAGACCAGGCTTTCTGGATTTAACGCATCACTGCGCGTCGCAGCTGCTAGCTAGCCTTCCCTTCATCCAATTCCACGGCGGCCTATTCCACCACTGGCTGCCTGCAAGTCCACCACCACCGTGCTGAGGACAAAATACCCGTGTAGTTGCAGCTGCTACGACCAACGACATCTCATCTGGATCAGTAGCTAACTAGTAGGTATGCATCCACACTCACATGGAACTAGCGAAAAATAGTTTAAATATAGATGTTAGACTTAAGATATACGTATAGACATATAGTCAATAGGTGGTATTAACTATTAAACCCTTATTTTGCACGCACGTAGACATATATTCACAACTCTGACAAGCACCAGTACTAATGGTCCCTTGAAGCTATATAGGAACATACTTGCTCCTGTTGCCAATGCAAGATCGCTTGCGCGGGAAGAAAACAGTAGTAGATTTATTTATGTCCAACTCCGTAAAGTGCTTAACAATTAAATTATTTTATTATTATAATTAAAAGCTCTATGGAGTTCTAATCTCGATCGGTATATATATAGGCATTTTTTTCTCAACAATTAAAACCCATTATGGTAAAGAAGCAATATAATTTGTTACTGAAGATAAGGTCAAGACATATTTGGTGACGTATTAATCTATGTTGTGAATGTCAGCCTCAAATTAACTGTGTACGTACGTTAATTCCTAACTGCACGTACATATCGAATGGCCAAACGTACATAAGTTAACCGTATAAAATATGGATCCGGATAAGCTAGCTGTATATATATAGCTATATATGTAATCGTCTAGAGGCAAAGTTAAGATTTTTATATGATTTCGTAACCGCTTTTATGTCATGCGAGTACGCTCGATCAGCTGGGTGGCTGGGTCGATCGCTAGCTAGCTTGTGCTGCTCACACACATATATTATTATCCGTGCATGCAAGTGATTGTGCGTATAGTACGTGCATCGGACGAGCTTCACGGCAAAAAAAACTTAAAAAGTCGCCGATCGGCCGGCCTCAGCAATCGTACTCTCTCTGTCCTTGATTGTTAACATCTAGTATTTGTTTTTACCTTGTTTTCTTTGTTTAATGTGTGTGTGTGTGTGTGTTTAGTAGATTCTTGTATTGCTAACTGAGTGACGAAATTTATTTATTAGCTGCATGTCTGCATATTTTGTTCATATTAGAGTTAATAATCTCCCGTATTGTACTACCGAATAGATAGCTAGATCGTTAAGTTGGGGGGAATTGAAGCATGATATATACACCGGCCCAAAGGAATGGAAGGTCCCATCTTGGATTGAATTTCATAAAAACAGTCAAGAGATCTACCTCTCCTTTTGCTGAGATTGTCAGCTTTTACTCTGTACTAAAGATTTACGCTACGGATTTGGTCGACAGATCAAGATCCGATTGTATCTACTAGTCGTCGTAGCTTTTATTTGGCGTTAACTGCTGGAACATTTGATGTTCTTGGAGCGTTGCATTTCACTGACATAAATTTAAAACACGCAGGCAAATGGATAGCGCGGCATGCATCATGTATATAAACAATGCGATGCGATCCCAGCCCTGTACGTCCCTGCTTAATTGATCGTACTTTCTCATCTTTTTCCTATTGGAATCCATTGCTTACTGCGACTGTAGTGCAGCAGTAAATGTGTCATGTGTGTGTGCATGCTCTGGTCCTGTTCCTTTCAATTCGCAGATACCATAGTTAATGAGAAAGATCACCCTTTCAATTCAGTGCACATTAGTCCGATGAGATTTAGGTTGCGTTTGGTTCTGCTTTTGAAATCTGCTTCTGCTGTGAAAAAGTAAAACCTAAACTAAACAGGTTTATCAAAACTGCTTCTGCTGTGAAAAAACAGCTTTTTCTAGTACAAATTTGGAATCAGTTTTGATCTTGCTTTTTTGTTTTTAAGTATACATTAAATAACATGAATTCAAGGTATCTTGATTGATCTAACATTATTATGGTTCGTATTGCATTGCACAATTTCATGAGATAATATGTAGTTGTCGGTTATTTTATGAGATAAACTATGCACTTTTTTATTTATCTAATATATTTTCTAGTTATTTAGTTGCATCAATGTTGAGTGTTTCCTATTTATATATATGTATAGAATATTATAATGATGAAAATTATGTAAGTTATAAAAAACAATCAGCTCACAATAGTTTTTTCATAGCAGTTTTAACCAAATGACTTTTAGCTTTTCCACAACAGACTACTCACAACAGTTTTTTCACAGTAGGCAGCTCACAATAGTTTTTTCACAGCTCACAGAAGAACCAAACACACCCTTAATTATATACTACTAGAAATTTAATTGCCTCCGCTAATTATTACTCCACGATACACTACAGGAATCCAGCAAAACTTTTATCGGTTAAAACCGATGAAAGTTAGATCAATACCAACAGAAGAAGCTAACTTCTGTTGGCAAAATGCTTATTTTCGTCGGTATTTTATCGACGGAGGTTCGTTTAGGCCGACGAAAATTAAGTAACTTTCGTCGGCTTTAGCGAATGGCGACGAAAATTGAAAAAACCAATGGAAATGTCCCGTTTTCGACACTTGTCATGAGGCGTAAACCATATTTTCTCCACCACCACTAAGCTATATATCTATATAAATCCCCAAATAGGAGAAGTTGGACTTCCTAAGAAACAATATTTTTAGGTAAAACTTTTATATTTGTAACAGTAACAGCTAGCCCAAAACTCTACATACTTTTTAGAATTGAGTTAAAAATACAAATATGGCTATAATAACTTTCTTGGAAGGGAAATAACAAGCACCCCTCTGTAATATATTGCCTATTTAGTTATTAAAATTGATTTATATAATCAATGTTTTTATTCTATAGATAGTCTATATATATTTGTATATTATATTAATGATATACTAGATATCAAGATGTTTGTTAGAATATATATGTTGATTAACAGACGAAATTCAATGGTGTAATATCAGTAGAAAGATAATCTTAGTTATTACAAGCCACGGGCATAAAACAATAAAAAATCAACTTATTTTTTCAAGCCAAGAACAGGGGTGATCTGTCATCGCCATCCTACATGATCAACTTATTTAATTCGCTCGAGATATAACGGTCAATTCAGTGAGATTAAACAAGAACCATGAGCTTCTCCAAATTAACAATTAATTAAGATCACTAGCTTACAACAAGTCAAGAGACTCAAACATAGCAAGTGTTTAGTTGTCAGGAGCATGCACATCAACTTAATTTACACATTGTTACAATAAATGTAAAAACACACATGCTGCACACTATTCCCTTCGGTCAAAAGGGCATGCAGTAGCCAAGTACGAATTAACACAGTAAAAAGAAAATCCAAAAGAAAAGGGTAGCTAGCTTTAGCGACACTTACACTCCAGACATCCTATTGCATGCAACCTAGCTAGCAGCGCAGCAGCAGCAGCTTTGCTTGCTTTTCCTTTCAACTCTCTCATCATCTCATAATAATGCAGCACTACATACATACCAGGATTCAGCTGGTAGTGTCTGCATGCAGTCAAACAACCAGCAGGCTATACCTGCAATAATATATAGCTGTTTCTAGTCACTCTTCTCCTTGTGGTGCAACGGTCTCTGAACATCTGAAGCACAACTACACGTACACGTACGCTGCATGCATATGCACACACCAATTAACCTGCAGATAGATTTATCAACTAGCTTGCTAGATAAAGTCCACCTCGAAGAAGTGCATGGCGCCGTTGCAGCTGCTGTTATGTTGTTCTGACGCCGACGAGCATGACAAGATGTTGTCGTCGTTGTTACTGGCGCAGCTGCTGTGCCGCTGCTGCTGGTGCGGCTGCGCCAGCGAGCTCATGATCAGGTGGTGGTGGTCGTGGGTGGTGTCGTCTTCTTGCACTCGCTGCTGCATCATCAGCACCGTGCCCAGGCCGCCGTCCTCCTCCTCCCGCGGCGGCAGCGCGGCCAGCGACAGCGTCGTCGGCGCCGCAGCCTCCTCCGCGATGCCGCCTGTCTGGCCGTCGTTGTCTGCCAGCTCCTGCAGACAGCTCACGCCGCTGGCCGTCGTGGTGCTCGCAGCTGCTGCAAACGTAGGTATAACAGGCCATCGATCGTTGCCGTCAGAACAGATACATTGCATGTTGATGATCCCATGCATGTAGCATGCAGGAATTGCAACTTTATAGCTAGTATATATGCATGTCATAGTACGTTCTCGTAGCTAGCTAGGGTGCATGAAAGCTTAATTAACTTGGCGCGATGCGTGCATGATCGTCAGCAGTGCGTACACATGTATGTCAGATGTACGTGGTAGCATCTAGCTAGCTAGTTTATTAGGCGTGTCAACTGTCGAGTCATGTGGCATATATATGTATCTGCCACGTTCTTGCATGCACAAAGATCATATCTATGGTAGTAGGGACTCCATTATTATAGATTGTACATTACAACGATTATACTGTGCAGTGTGGCATGCATTGTTTTTTCAAAAAAAAAATGACTGTGGCATGCATTGGTCGAAACTCGAAATAGTGAAGAACAACAGTATATAGTTTTATTTTTAGACTGATTTTACGGTTTTTGAGAAGATACTAGAACATACACATTTTTCAGTATTAATTTTAGTACCTTTTACTTGAGATACCGAAATTAATATTAAAAATATGGTCTCTCCTCAAGGATAGTAAAATTTCTCTTGGTTTTAAGCATAGGTACGGTGAATTGTTGTCCGTTCAATTGAAACAAAAACCTTTGATATCATATTTTCCATGAAAGATGTGGATCTATGTTACACCTATAAGTTTGAAATTTGTATATCAGTATCTCAATTTGGCTTCGAGATCTATTTAATATAAGGGTTATTTTATAGTCCTTAAGGAGGTACCACATTTTTAGTGTTAATTTTGGTACCTCATGTGTCAGAAGGTACCAAAATTAACACTAAAAAATATGGTACCTCTTGTTACCTCCTGGTATTACTGTAAAATTTCTCTTAATATAATGGTCAATACATATCTAATTAATAATTCTAAAATTATTTAGTAATCAATATATATCGAATTGTACTTTGTTTAATTGGAGTCTCGATTAGCCTTTTTATGATTTAATAGATCAATAGATGGGCCCGCTTTAGATAGATCCCATAAATTTAAATATATATTGCCCACGTTATAAATATCATATATATAGGATATATGGCCGTGATAGTACGTATAAATCATTTAATTAACGGTATATATTCCTTGAATTGATTAGTTGATTTGTATATGAAGATCGAGAGAGCCAGGGAGATGTGTGTTAGTTACTACTTACGTACCCTTGTGCTCATTAGTGTAGGAGTTAGCAATGCTCGAGTCTGCTGCTTTCTTCAACGGCGGCGGCGGCAAGTCCTTGGCTTGAGCGCCGCCAGCCGGCTTCCGGCGACGGCGGTTGTGCTCGGTGAGCCTCTTCCGGCAGCTCCTCTTGGCCTCATCAAACTCAGCAAGCACATGAAACCTGTTCAAAACACAAAAATTAGATAAAAAAATTAAACACTAGCTATAGTACGCTGTAAACTGTCCCAAAAAAACTTTATATCTATCACTTCAATTTTATAAAAAAACATATTTCTACTCTTTTACTAATTTATCGAATTAATTGTTCTTAAAAAAGTTTTTAGTTGAAGGATGGAATTCTGCCTAGCTGGAGCTGTAGTTACTAGGTGTACAATCTGTCAGTACATCTACGAGTGCAATAATATGTGGTCGATCGTGACATATATGTAGGCCGGGCCATGGACGATCATATCAGTTCAATTCTGTTGCATGATGAGCGTGCTAAGTACACACCGGTCAATGTAGGCAGCTAGCTATACTGCTATAGTGATAAAGTGCAGGCATTGCATATGGTCGTATATGCACGTAGACCTGACGCCCCCCTGGTCTGATTTGATCTGATCTGACATGCATCATCTGATAGTGGCAGCGTCTGTGAACTCTGAACTCTTGGATCAAACGCTAGCCGCAGCTAGCTGAGCTTTTTACACAGAAAGAAGAAAAGGCGAGAACTGAACAAGAGAGAAAGCAGCTGAGATGTTAAGAAGCAGCTGCTAGCAACAGTGACGAGCAAGCGAGAGAGTTGCATGGCCATGAATATGCATGTAGCTAGTAGCTAGCAGGTAGTGACCATCCACTGACCGGCCAGCTGATCGATCGTTCCATGGACGATCGATGCATGCATGGTTCAGAATTATTTGATCAGAAGCTAGCTTACATGCATGCAAATCGTCAGGTGAGCTAGTCGGTCGAGCACGACGACCACTCTACGAACAGTTAGCCAGAGATCACCCACACTTATTAGCTTCAATGTAGTCGTCGATCGTGCGCGGTAGCTAGAGGAAAGGACGCTGTACTGTGTGTCAGCGCCTGCCTGCGTGCATGCGCCCTCTAGCTCGCATCACGCATGTGCATGCAGTTGCAAAGCTAGAACCACAGTAGCTAGCAAACAGTGCAATGCAATGCAATGCGATGCACGTAGTACTGCTCGCTAGCTCCGGTAAAAACAATATACATCTACAGACGTTTCGATCCGATGGGTACTTCAAGATGTTAGTAAAATTTAGCTAGATATGTGTGTAAAACTGGCACATTTATATGAACACGCATGTAAAGTGAGTGAGTGTAGGGGAGGAGACAACGGAAAAGACAAGCAAACATATATCTCAAGAGCAGAGAGAGCACTGCTAGCGAGTAGCGAGTGTGATTGGCAGTGCATTATTGCGCGGGAGAAGAGGGGAGGGGGGAGACGAAGCTAGGGGAGTGGTAGTGGCGCGTACGGACCTGCTGCACTGCTGACAGAAGCGCTGCTGCTTGCCGCCGGCTACGACGGCTGTGGCCTTGGCGTGGTAGTCGCAGACCTTGTGGCGGCGGTGGTAGTGCTTGGCGGCGGAGAGGTCGGCCTTGCAGCCCTCGGCCTGGCACCGAGGAGGCTGGTGGTGGTGGTGGGCTGCGCCGAGCCCTAGGCCCAGCACGCCCATGCCCATGCCCATGCCCATGCCGCCGAGGCGTGACCGGAGCAGAAGTCTGTCGACGGCGAGGATGTCGGCAGGGGAGAAGTACGTACGGCGGCCAAGGTTCAGCCCGATCCTCCCGGCGCCGCCGCCAACGTCCAAGACGGGGACGTCCTCCGCTTCACGAGGCCACCGGCGCCGGAGTCGAACGGGTACACGTCCGCCGTAGCCGGCAGGCCCGGCAGCGTCATCATCATCGGCATCTGCAGCGACGACGGCGTGGCAGGCGGCGCCAGCTGCTGCAGCAGGTTGTTTCCCTGCCCGACCGCCGAGCCTGGCAAGGCAAGAGCCGCTTCCTGGAACGACGGGAACGCCGAGGCGGAGGCAAAGTCGAGGCCGCCGTCGTAGAGGCCATGGTACGGCTGGAACATAGGCCTCTCGCCGGCCATGGCGCCCATGCCGGCGGGCACATCGAACCCGACGTAGGCCGGTTGCATCGGAGCGTAGCCGAAGTCGACGACGTCGTAGGCTGAAGCCATCGCGCCGTTGTTCAGCCTGCTGCTCATCATGTCCGCGAGCGCGCGCGAAGACGATCGAGTGCGTGGGCGTCGCGTGCTTGCTTGCTAGCTACTGGCCTTTGTGTGTGACTACTGTGGAGGAGACGAGTCGATCTGTGGCTGGTTAAAACGGCAGAGGAGAGAGAGAGAGTGTTGGTGTGTGGTTCTACTAGCTAGCTAGCTACAGAGTAGGTGTTAGTGTTACTGCGAGTAAATTTTTGCACGTTGCGTTGCATGCTGTTTTTGTGTTACTCATGGAGTACATGCAAATTGCAATAGCCGTTTTGGTGTATCAACGTCAAGTGGATGCCTATATATGCTGGTTTTTAACCCCCCCCCCCCCCCCTAAGGATGTTCTCTCGTATAATTTTGACATCTTAAATATCAATCAAATAGTGGTTGTAAAAATTGATACCATTGAGACCATAGTCATCCATCATCTCACAAAATTTCATTTCAAAACTTGCTAATCAACAGATTGAGAGAAAAAGGACAAAATGATTTCTGGATAGCATGAGCAATATGCATATATAGTCATATTCAATCTAAACGAGGCTTCGTGAGCTTAGAGTAGTTTTTTGTCTACCCATAATGCATGGTAGGCCAATATTGGGATACGCGAATGGCAGTTGGATATAGAAATGCGAGGGTAATTAAGGAGCATATATAATTCCGGGTTTAATTATTTATTATACTGTTTAGTCTCATGCACCAAGGTTCACTGTTAATTACAAAAAGTGGTAATGGAGAGAGAGAGTTATCTAAAAATAAATTGGCACACTTATATGACAAATTAAGTGTTATATATTCCATCTATTTCATTCTCTCCCTCGTTTTGAGACGCGTTAAGTTGGTTATTTAGCTATTATTAATTGTGAAGGATATGATCCTGCAGGCACGAGCTATATATATGGACAGTGCAATGCAAGTGCGATTACGTACTCATGAAGAACAAAACACTATATATATAGAGCCTTAATTTGAAACGCACTTTATTATTTATTTGGCACTAGAAGCACAAGCTAGATTGGAATAGTTATGTCCATCCATTTTGTACGTACAGCACGCTTAAATGTGTAGGCTTAGTACGTAGGAGTACTTATGCTGGCATAATTGTTGTAATTAATGTTGATGGCATCCAATATATCCAACAAATAAACAGGCTCGACAACTTCTCAAAAAAGGGAATAAATTAAAGAGAAGGTACAATATATTGCAAGTAATTATTCTTACCTTAGCTTCCATATAAATATCCTACACCACAGGTGTAGAATAGCTATTCTACCGAAAAAACTACTACTGAGAAAAAAGTAATACTCAATTGCTATTCTACTGAAAAAATCTACTACTGAAAATAGACAATGTAGAATAGTTGTTCTACACACGTGGTGTAGAATAGCACTGGTTCACAATTTTTTCTCCACTTTCTTTCTTTCTTTCATATATATATATATAGAATCTTCAGTATCATATTTAGATATAATATACAAATAAATTGTATTACCATATTCTTCAAACTGATCGAAGAAGAGATAGATCATAACCACAAACTTGATTGATATGATCATGCCCGCGGGCCGTACTCTCTCGATCGATATTACGCTTGCTAAAACTTGATTGCATTAATTATTGGTTGATTTATTGGCCAGTAATTAACTAATCGATCGATATATATTTGCTGCCATGTCCGCTCTTGATGGATCATCCATCGAGGTGTGTACTAATAAATAGCATTATTTTCTAAATGATTGATCGGTTCGTTACCGCTAGGTTACTACATACTATCATCATAACGACGATCTATGGGAGAGACGATGATATAATGGAATTGAAACTAGAAAGTAGTCAGTACTTGCTGCTCCCTCAAGCTCCTGGGATCGAGAGCGCGTCCTGCTCGCGATCGATCTCGATCGACGTACGCCTCTACTAGGTCTTAGCTAGCTGCTGCTTTGTTGAATAATGTTGATATGCTCCCTGCTCCGTCCTCTTCTCGTTGTTTATTAGGACATCATATCATATCGTATCGCCACACAATCATCTCGTAAAGTTGTGTTATAGATATAATTGCGTGGAACAGCCTCTTGTTATCAGTTATAAATATTACAACTAAAAAATATCCGGCGATACTTATTTTAGAATCTCAATAATAATTTTATTGATGATTTAATAATTTTATTTTTATTAAATAATAGAAAGTAAGTTAGCTCAGTTTGCATTGGAGTCCCAGTATATAGGACATCAACTATAATCATATAACTTATCTAATCATCAATAGTATATGGAAGCTCTCTCTCTCTCTCTCTCTGAGTATCATAAGCTACAGTACTGGTATTATTATATAGATAGTTAATAGTTATATTGTATTGACTTGCATGAAAAATCTATTGATGTAAATTTAATTTCACGCGCGCGTTAAATACTTTGAAGTTTGATATTGCGCGCTATATATCTGATACGATCGATGATATGCAGATTTCTATCTGAAATATAGAGAAGCATGTTTGATGATATGACATATTTTTATGTATGGAGAAGGTGCAGTAGTGGTAGTGGTATAGCATCGATCACATGCAATGGCGTTAGTTACTGTTCACTGGGGAAGCTCCTAAACTGCTGGTGGGAGATTTGACAGAACAAACAATGCAAGGGGCCGGCATTTAAGTGGCCAGGCACTTACTGCCTCTAACCAAATTACTGTTACTATAGTTACATGGATTGCACTGTCTCTAGCTCACTAGTGTGCATGCATGAAATGAGCTGAGTGACAGAGTGAGTGAGCTGAGGGATGTGTGTGTGGTCAGCTAGCTGTTTCTTTTCTTTCGAGTTCTAAATTAACGTTATGTGAAAGATTAAAATTCTGGCGACAAAGGATCAATTCAATATGATAACTGTCAAAGAATTATTTTAAAAACCATTTATTAGCATGAAATATGTTTGTTTCAATCTTTAAATAAAGGTTATGATAAACCTCAGATTATATTTATCCTTATCCTACCTCCATTTCAAATCTGTGCGGAAGGCAGCATACTCTGGCTGTGGCGCTATCTATGCATGCATGGCTGCATATATACGTACGCTAGCTACAGCAGTTAGCATTTAGCTGCCTCCGAGACGATCGAGCGGCGCCTCAGCTCGTCCTCCAGCTAGCCCTCGATCTGCCGGCCGGGCCGCCATGGCGAGGGAGCTGAGCTTGCTGGGGAGCGCGTGCCCGCCTGTTGCTAGCCCTCTCGATATCGATGGCGAGCTTTCTTCTCTTGTCGATCGTGTACGTAGAGATGATCGAGAAGGGGCCGGCTCGCCGTCGCAGTTCGCATGCACAGCTGCAGCTGATTTCAATTGCATTGCATCACTTGAACACATTATCACGAATGTGTCGTCGATGCCATTATTGCCGACTGTTTTTATTTTCATGTTTCCTAAGTAGTATATATAAAGATGACAATTAGGGATGCTAATATATATGTGTTTGCTAATACACTCGGCAAACCCTCAGACACTCGGCAAACGTTGACTTTCCGGTAGTGTATACTTTCCCATAAAGATTTTAATTACTTTTAAGACAAAGTTTGTATATTATATAGTGCTAAAAATAAAAGACGAAAGTGTCTTTCTTATTAATAACAAAATTCGTATCATTGCGATCCAACATTATATATATATATATAATGGGTGTATAATTAATATGAAAGTAATAGAACTTTTAAATTTGTGAATAATCAGGGGTAGGTAATTAATCAAGGTACGTACGGTGTTAGAAATGATTTTTGAGACAAATTAAAGTGACATAAATGAAGTATTTTTGAAAGGAAGGGGTACACCGTACACTATATACAAGAGCAGCTAGAGTAAGGAGGAAGGAACGACACACTAGAGAATTAATAGCCGTTCGTTTGTGGTATGAAAGATAAGTAAATGCTACTAATTAAACTTGCTTCGGTACGTACTCCACTCCAATAATTTTCATTTACATTCATATGGTGTGTGTAATTGGAAAAAATATCGGAGGTTTAACTAACGGTGAAATCAATCACACAGAGGCAAAAAAACTTAATTATATTAGCTTTCTTCTCTTAATTAACAAAGTTTTTTCTCCTTTGTCCTGAAGCTAGCAACTAATTATAATTAATTAAATGTCATACACCGTTACGTGGTTCTTACTTCAGCTTGCTAGCAACTAATTAAATGTCATTAACAATGCTAATCTATAGGAGAATTAATCAATAACCTTTGCTACTTGAGCTTAAACATTTGCAGCAGCTCCAATAATGCATGGATTAATTATTAATCTTTGCTTGCTTGAGCTGCAACTTGCTGTAATCTGCGCGCGGTAAAATTTAAATCTTGAAACTTAAATCTAGATCTGACTTAGGAGTTTTCGTCGTTTTTGCTATTTCCAGATTTGTCGCTCGAATTAATTTTCTCACTAATTTATGTGCTTTCGACTACTATAATTCAAAAAATATCCTAGTTTTCATGCTCGGTCTCTATAGATCATCAATTGTTTTTCAATTTAATTGAAATAAATAGGACTAGCTAGCCAGAGATTATTATTGCATGCAGCTAGCAACTAATTAATTGTCATATACACACACACGTTACGTGGATCTTGCATTGCTTAGATAGGGACGACGATATGATCATGCATCCATATGATTAATGCGATATATATGCATGGATCCGAAAGTTACGACGTTGTCGAGCGATCATACGGACAAGTAAATGTGCTGTGTGTGTACATATTGTAATATTATACGTCCCCATCATGCATGGCTTATGGCTAACAGCTGCTTAATTAATAATACTATGATTCCAAACGCGCAAAGTGCATTATATTGCTTTAGACTTAATTTATGCATGAGGATATTGAAAAGCTAGGCAATTTTATCTACGAGAAATATATAAGTGGGATGATCATATTCTACATTAACCAGAGCCAATTTTAGCAAAAAAGACATATGTAGGCAATGCACGTTCCTGTACCACCAAAATATCAGCCGACACCGCTGGAAAACCAATAGGTATTAAAGGAAAAGTGGATCCATACCATTATAATTTTGTGACTTTGAAGAAATAGGATTACTATTCACGTATTATATTCATTTCATTACAAACTTCAGATAACTCCGAACTATATACCATTGCAAATTTAGATAATTCTGAAATATACCATTAGGTTTTATGAGAGCTGCAATTCTTAAATGACATATATCTAAATAGACGAATTGTAGTGACAAAGTTCCAAAGCACGGTAGTTGTAACGGTATATATCTAAAAACCCGTTTACGCCTTAAACCACTGTTTTGTACGCGTGAGCGTGAGTGTTCTCGAATGACTAAATATATAATCATATTTAGAAAAACATTAAGAAAACCTACACTAGAAATAATTGAAATAGTACTGCACTTAATTCTGCGTGTACTGTTAATTAGCCTGCAGGGTTTGCCATGCTCCCCGATGCATGTGCAAAGCACGCACTATATATGTGTCATGTGTGCTATACTATAGAGCATGCCCAAGTACGTACCTGCAATTTACCCGCGCAATTTGGATCGTCATTAAGACGGCGTGGCGTCGCCGTGCAGTGTAGATTAATTAGGGTTACGTTGTACCGTCGTCAATCAATGCCAGGTAACTTAATTCCCATGCATTTATATATTAATGACTTCAAAAATGAGCATTGATATAATGTTGCGCATTCAAGATCGGTGGTCTTTTAAAACATCATATCTACCCCTCTTACGTTTCACAAAATATTTGTCTGTTAATTAAAATAAGGAGATATATAGCAAACATCCAAAAAAAGTGCACGAATCCCGACATCGATCGACCAATCGGCAGAGGAAATATATGATAAAACTGAATGCCGTACGTCGATCGTCAGCGATCGATCGAGTCGAGTGAGCCTGAACCAACGGTATAGCTAGCTGGGTGCCTGGGTATTTATTCAGAGAAGAGATCTTAGATCTATGGCAATTAATATTACAAGTGATTTTAGTGTAAATTTTCCTCAAAGCCTCGATCAGGATCAGCACGTATTGTGTGTATATATATATATTATTCATCTGCATCTGAGCTAGCTGGTCTGCTCAAATCTTGTTTAAAGCTGCTTCCGATCTCCACACTGGTAGCTACTGCTAAACATTACGCGCCGGTCCATGCATATGGGCATTACATGCAGTGGCAGAAATGCAGAACTAATCAATCCCACTGGATCACCGCATGCAGCTGGGATATATAGATATGATCCTATCGGAGCTACTTACTACCTAGGTTATAAGTAGTGCGTACAGCATACATGTACAGCTAGCTGCTGCTATATATGTTCATTGTTCATTCGTCAGAGAATTCGTCATCAGAGATAGATATATAGATTCAGAGTTAGTTTACTTGAGTTATTGAATTAATATAATCATCGACGACGAACTTGTATATACATACGGCTGGCTGTAGCCCTTTTGAAAAGCAGGCATCTTTTTTCGTTTCACTCCAAAAAGAAAACAGTTGAGGCGTGTGTGAGGGTACTAGGATGGCCCAAGGACGATGTGACATATATATATGATGTGTCAGATTGTTTTACCCATGCATGGTCGTCTGGATCAATCGGAGGATTCCGTTACTATGTGAAATTTTTTTCGCTAGCTGTAGCAAAGAGACGCATGCCTGACTGCTGCCACGCACTAGAGTCTTGTTTATGCTAACCGGTAATATATTATCCTGAAACAATACAAGTATTACCGTAAATCTGCCTTTGGATTAGAAACTCGTAACTTATTAACTCGTTAGGTTCGTGATCAGCTCGGCTCAGTTCGGCTCGATTCGTTTTATTTTCCTAACAAGCCGAGCTAGTGTTTTAACTCGTTAGTATAACGAGGAGTTCAAGCTAGAGCTTAACAAGCTCAGCACAAAGTAGTCAAACCAACCTACTAAACCAATAATAAACACTATCTTAGAGTATGAGACTTATTATTTTATAATTTATTTGTTAGTATTTATATTACTTGCTAACTTGCTATTATAAATTTATTATTATGCCTATAATTTATCATATAAAATTATATCGAATTTGTATGAGACAAATAACATGCGCGCGATGAATTTAATGAAATCATAAAATAATGATGGAATGATTAATTTTTGAAACCTTATATATTCTTTATTTCATATTTTAATGTTTGATACGTGATTATTTCAATATTTATTATTTAATCATCTTTTAAATAGTTGGCTCGCGAGTTAAACGACCTAGCTCGCGAGCTTGACCGAACCAAGACAAGCCAAGCTAATTCATTAACATAATGAGCTATAACGAACCGAGCTAAACATTATCCAGCACTAGATCTTCCCCTAACTTAGTCATTTTTAGAACGAGAAGAAAACAAGAGAGTCGTTTGCTTTTATCAAGGGGGTGTTTCGGATACATAGGATAAATTTTACGTGATTTTCAATACATGAAAATTTCTTTAAGTTTCTTGCGCCACAGAGGATGCATTAGTTTGGGCCGGCTAAAAGCCAAACGAGAGAGGCCCAAAGCAACAAACAGCACAAGCATGAACAAGACCACAGTTATATCCTGCTGTGATATATAGCCCAATTTTGCCCCATCCAGCCCAGAAGGCCACGCAATTTCCGTCGAAAAAACACTTCTTTTGTTTTCAATA
>JAAALK010000835.1:0-67821 GCA_019279435.1 Zizania palustris | reverse complement strand
CCCGACCGCCCCGACCTCCTTCCATCAAGATCAACGCGGTTTCGTGCTTATGGAAACATATCCGAGGTAAAAAGAAACCTCGCCGGAGTTAGGAATGAACCCTCGGGTTCCCCGGCGTGCGTTGCCATCTATACAACCGGAGACCTCCTATAAGAACCCCTCTGGTCGCCGCCCTCCTGCCCACACCAGTAGCAGCCCGAGCCCTCACACACCAGAGCGCCCCGACAGCATTTTTCGAGGTTCTCCCCTGCTCATCTCCGGCGAGCCATCCCCGTCGATCCCAGCCTCCTCCGCCCTAGCCACTGCCACCCATCAAGACCGACGTCGACCGCCCATTCCACCCCGGCCACCCTCCGTTGCCTTGGAACCCGCCGGATCACCATCGCCGTCGAGCTCCCGACCCTCTTCGCCGTCTACCCTCGCCGTCGTCGTCATCCGTCGCCCAGCTTCGCCGCCGAAGGTACCATCGTGACCCCCTTGCTCCCGCGTTCCATTTCTGGCCCTAGGTAGGCACGTAGGCCCTCGCCGCCGCCGTCACGGGCGCACCCGAGCCCGCCGTCGCCGAGACGAAGGGGGGTACGAGCCCTCTTACGTCATGCCGTGCCGGATCGCACAGCGACCGTCCGATCGCGATCGGAGGGCTAAGATTAAACCCCTCTGGGATTAATCTGGGCCCTCGGATCTGGTCAAAGGGGTATCGAGGCCTCTCGGCCGTCGATCGCCACTTAAAACCCCCCGAACGATCTCAGACGTCCACGCGTACCCTTTCGCTGCGATATAATCTCAGCCGTCCATTTTCACTTACGCCCCCGCCTCGCGTCCGACCGCCAGATCCAGATCCGACGGCTTCTGGATCGGCCGGTCCACGCGAATAGTCACGGGTTCACGGTGAACCTGGTTCACCGTGGACCAGAGACTGTTTTTTCTGTTTAAATAAAATCCAGAAAATTGATTTAAACTTTGAAAATTCATATCTTGCTCAATTTAACTCCAAAATTTCACCATTCAAATTTTGTTAGAACCAGAATATTATTCTCTACACATTAATGCCATAAAAACAGTATGTTTCTGTTACCCAAAATATTTTTAGTAAATAAATGAATAAAACCCCTTTTTGGATAAATCACTATTCCAACAAAATAAATTATGAAAAATCCTAAAAAGGTTAAAATTCACTGTTATATGTAAAGACTCAGAATAATAATATTACTCCACCCACAAAAATGTATGTTCTTTTATCTGGTGAATTTTATCTGTTTTATTGAATGTGAATGTATTGTTTATTTTCCGTATCGAGAAGACTACGAGTTCGTCGAGGAGCAGGAGTTCTACCCCGAGGTTCCTCCATCCCCATTTGCTGAGCAAGGCAAGTCATCGACCACCTCTGTGGAAACAGTTGATCATAATTGAGCCCATGTTTTAATAACTTATCGCTATAACCCATAGGTTAATATTGCATTAGTCAATTATTCAAGCCTTACACTTATATTTATTAAGATCCCTGTCCTTGTGTGCAAACCCAAGCCATGCTTATTGAGCCTTAACTCCTTGTCACTCTACTATAAATATATTAGCTAGTGCCCAATGTACCGGCACACCTGCTATAGGTTAAAAAGAACGAGTCGTAGATAGCTGGATTTCTGTATATGAATTTCCCTGTTATTCTCGTCTCTGGACTCTGTTGGAGTTGGCTAAGTTATAAGTATGGTGGGTTCCGGGTGCAAGCTCGGGCACTGGTTTGTCGCACCCGGGGCACTATAAGGACCGGTCTGCGGGATCTGTTGCAAAGCACTTCCGTACCAACCACAAGTCTAATGGGTAAGTCCTAACTGGAAGTATGGAATACTCCGGCTTGATGCACCATAGAGGAGGGGGCAAGGGGCTAGCCTGCGGGCGACTTGTACCGACGAGGCTCAAGGGGGGTATGGTGGGGCTCCGATGCGTCGGGACACCATATGAAACCCATAAGAGGGTGCTATTGAGTCGGGGAGGACTATATGGAAGGTTTTGGCACGAGTTCCCGTGTGATGGGTCATCTCGTTACACTTCGGTGTAGGTGATGAGTGCGTGCCTTGTGGGTACAGTGGTACATCTCTGATCAGAGTAATTCAATCTTTTCGAAAAGTCGAGCCCACGGTCAAGGGCGGGTTATGTGACTACTCGCAGTTAGTTTATAATTGTTTGAATGTTCAAGTTATTCATGGCACGTAAGGACTGTTGAGCGAGGTGGGGCTGACTGTACCCCTCGAGTTAGAAGATGATGATACACATGCACATGTTTACTTTTCCGTACTAAGAAATTGCTCTCATTTAAAGCTTTACAAATATGCTGCTTCCGCAAAATTAGCCACTATCTCCCTTGTTATTACCTTGCATTATATTTGCATTCGGTGGCTTGCTGAGTACATCTGTACTCACCCCGTTGACTTACAACATCAGAGCCAGTCTACTACGAGGAGGATGAAGGTCTGGAGTAGCGACCCAGTCAAGGCGAGACTGGAAGGAGGCGTTCATCTAGGACCCTTGTTTTATTAGTTTCTCTTCATCTTTATTCACTTTTGTATTAATGCGGTCTACGAACCGTGAATGATTGGCCGTACTGTACGTGGTCGCTTGATGAACGTCTTGTGTTATTGATTTTCTATGGAATTTCAATAAGTCCTGATTTATTAAATCGGGGCGCGACAAGATGGTATCAGAGCCGACTTGACTGTAGGAAGCCAAACAGACCTGACCATAGGACTTATATATATTCACTATATTTTACAAAAAGATTACTTATCCTCTCATCTTCTAAGATTTTCACAAAAATTTTTCTCTCTTTTGTAGATGCCGATCCGTACCGTGAATGGGAACCTTCGTGACGAGACCGGATTCATCCGCGAGCTACGCATGCTCGTCAGTTTCCTCGGCTTCGAGCAAGAGCCGATGTACCATGGAGTCTTCCCCGACGAGGAAGAGAGCTACTGCGAGGTCACCGTCGTCGTCCAGCCCTCCCCTCAGACAGCTCACACCTACCGCGGAGGAGGACCTACCTTCCTGGTAGCCAGTCAGCGCACCGCTCTCCAGGCACTTACGGAGCTCCGGATGATCTACGACAGCGAGCTCTACGACACGGACTTCCGCTTCGTACCTCTTCGCACCCCAGGGAGTCCACACAGTGTCTTCGTCAGCACCCTCTCCCAGCGCCATTCGGCGATTGGACATACCATGCGCTTGTTGGAAGCCATGGATGATCTCCACTACGAGGCGCTGCAGGACGCCAATGGACAGCGCGACACTATCAGTTTCTACCGCCATTCCTCCGAGGACCTGAACCGCGAGAACGGAGAGCTTCGTCGCCGCATCCGCAGGGACAACCGTTTGGCTGCCGAGGCAGAGGAGTTGCGGCGTCAGAATGAGCTTCTTCAGCAGCGTGTCGCCACCAACCCGCACCTCCGCTACCAGATCGAGGAGTTGAAGAAGGACATAGAGGAGATCGCACCTCTTCCGCCTCGCCGGAAGAAACCCATTCAGACTCCCACAGTGAGGCCCAAGAGGATCTCCCGCAGTGCACCACCCGCCGGACCGTCCAGTTCCTCGACCCCGCCCGTCTCCCACGAGCCCGAGATCGAGCCGTCCCCCGAGCTGCCTTAGACGTAGTATTACGATTGATTGTTTTTTTATTTATTTTGATTGCTTGTATTCAACATTCATGTCAAAATATAAGGCATGAATGAGGAAATAAATAAGTGTAACCGCAAGAACGGTATTCTTTTAAAATAAATATAAAGAAGTTCACCCAAAATAATATGTGTACATTGGAAATTCCAGGATGACCAACACCCAGGGATCAGATGCTCCTCAGAACGGAGGGGAGAGTGGCAACTTGCCACAATGGGGAGCCACCGGGCAGAGGCAGGCCCCGGTCGCCAACCACCCCACCGTGGCTGAAATGATGGCCACTCAAAACCAGTGGTCTCAGCCCTCCTGCACCAGATGCAGCAGCAGCAGCAGCAAATGCAAGAGCAGCAGGCTCACTTCTTCCGCCTCCACCAACAGCCCGAGCTGCCCTGACCCGCCACACCAGCTCCCGCTCCCGCAACTCAGCTCTCGGAGTTCCTCCGAGTCCGCCCACCGACCTTCTCAAGCACCACCAACCCCATGGAGGCTGGGGATTGGTTGCGGGCGATCGAGAAGAAACTCGATCTCCTGACCTGCACTGAGCAGGAGAGGGTGGCCTTCGCCACCCACCAGCTGCATGGTCCCCGCCGCTGAGTGGTGGGACAACCACCGCGAGACTCTGCCCGAGGGCCACGCCCACACTTGGGCAGAATTCTCAGCTGCTTTCCGTACCGCCCACATCCCTGACGGCATCGTTGCTCAGAAGCAACAAGAATTCAGAGATCTGCAGCAAGGAAGCAGATCTGTCACAGAATATCTGCATGAGTTCAATAGGTTGGCCAGGTACGCACCTGAAGAGGTTCGTACGGATGCGGCCAGGCAGGCTAAGTTCCTCCGGGGACTGAAGGACGAGTTGTCTCTACAACTCATCTCAGGAGACTTCGCCAACTTCCAGAAGCTGGTGAACAAGGCTATCATGCAAGAAACCCAACAAAATAAAGTCGACTTGAAGAAGAAGCGCATGCTTGCCTTCAGACAGAATCAGGGCATGGCCCAAAGACCCCGCTTTGCTCCACCTCCACCAGCGCCACAGTACCACCCCCGGCCAGTGTATCGCCCGGCGCCACCAGCTGCCAACGCCGGAGCCAGCCAACCTCGCGCCGCTCCAGTCGCACCTACCCGCCCCAGTCGCCCCGGCCAAGAAGCCGGAGGTCTTGAGAGACAGGCATGGCAAGCCTGTGGTGTGCTTCAACTGCCGTCAAGAGGGACACTACTCCCACCAGTGCCCCCACCCCAAGAGAGCTCAAGGAGTCACCTCCAACCCCGCCGTCCGCGCCAAAGTGAACCACGTCCTCCGCCGAAGAAGCCCAGGCTGCACCAGAGATTGTCATGGGTAAGTTTATGGTTCATTCATCGCATGCAGTGGTATTATTTGACATCGGAGCTACCCACTCCTTTATATCAACTGCTTTCGTGGAAAATAATGCACTGGATATAAGTGAACTACCCAGGCCAGTACTGATAGCAACCCCAGGAAAGCAAACCCTCGCTTGTTCCTTTAGTCCAAGGGTATGGGTAGATATCCAAGGCACGATATTTTGGGCCGACCCCATCCTAATAGAATGTCAAGGTTTGGACCTCATTTTAGGGATGGATTGGCTAAATAAACACCAAGGTGTGATAGAATGTGCCCAGAGAAAAGTGACTGTGATTGATGAAGTCGGGACTATCGTCACATTCCAAATGCCAAGCATGAAGACCAGAAGGACAAGACTACATCAGATTACCTTGGAGGAGATACCCGTAGTCAGTGAGTACCCGGACGTATTCCCAGAGGATCTACCAGGGATGCCACCCAAGAGGGACATCGAGTTCAGGATTGACTTGGTGCCCGGAACCACCCCTATTTATAAGCGACCATACCGGATGGCCGCCAATGAATTAGTTGAGATGAAGCAACAGTTGGAGGATCTTGAGAAGAAAGGTTATATCAGACCAAGCACATCACCGTGGGGTGCTCCCGTCATCTTTGTCGAAAAGAAAGAAGACAAGGCCAAGCGTATGTGTGTGGATTACCGCGCCTTGAATGAGGTGACAATCAAGAATAAGTATCCGTTACCTCGGATCGATGATCTCTTCGACCAGCTCAAAGAAGCTACGGTATTCTCGAAGATCGACCTGCGGTCTGGTTACCACCAGCTAAGAATCCGAGAGGAGGACATACCCAAGACCGCTTTCACGACCCGCTATGGATTATATGAGTGTACGGTTATGTCCTTTGGATTGACCAACGCCCCCGCATTCTTCATGAATATGATGAATAGGTATTCATGGAATATCTGGACAAGTTCATCGTGGTCTTCATAGACGACATCCTTATCTATTCCAAGGACCAGAAGGAGCACGAGACTCACCTCCGGTTAACCTTAGGAAAGTTAAGGGAACACCAATTATATGCCAAGTACAGCAAATGCAAGTTTTGGACGGCAGAAGTAAAGTTCCTTGGACACATCATCTCTGCACAAGGAATCGCAGTAGACCCTGCCACCGTAGAAGCAGTTACGGATTGGTTGCCACCCAAGAACGTATCTGAGATACGAAGTTTTCTGGGATTGGCCGGATATTACCGAAGATTTATCGAGAATTTTCTAAGATAGCCAAGCCAATGACCAAGTTGTTGCAGAAAGGAGAGAAGTTTGAATGGACTCCTGAATGCGAGGAAAGTTTCCGCACCCTCAAGACTCGTTTGGTGTCTGCACCTATACTGACCCTACCAGATATCCGCAAAGACTTCCATGTCTATTGCGACGCATCTCGCCAAGGATTGGGATGTGTTCTTATGCAAGATGGAAAAGTCATCTCTTATGCCTCCAGACAATTGAGACCCCATGAGTTGAATTATCCGACCCATGATTTGGAATTAGCCGCCGTAGTGCACGCCCTCAAGATTTGGAGGCACTATTTGGTTGGAAATCGCTGTGAGATCTTTACGGATCACAAGAGTTTGAAATATATCTTCACACAGCCTGACCTTAATCTGAGGCAAAGACGATGGTTGGAACTAATCAAGGACTATGACTTAGGTATTCACTACCACCCAGGAAAAGCAAATGTGGTAGCTGATGCCTTAAGTCGCAAGGGATATTGCACGGCCATGATGATTCAAGAACACGCACCCTTGTTATGTAAGGAGATGGAAAACTTAAATCTTGGATTGACCACCAAAGCATATCTAGCCACCTGGAGACCCAACCTGTCCTGTTTGAGCAGATTCGTGAAGCTCAGTCCGAGGACCCGGATATAGCTGCCATTAAGAAGAACATGAGACAAGGAAAAGCCCCCGGATTTTCAGAGGACGAGAATGGCACCATATGGTTTGGAACTCGGATATGTGTGCCGGATAAACCGGAAATAAAGACTCTTATCCTCAGAGAAGCCCATGAGACATTGTACTCCATTCACCCCGGCAGTACCAAGATGTACCAGGATCTGAAGGAACGCTATTGGTGGGTTAGCATGAAAAGAGAGATTGCCCAGTTCGTCGCCGAATGTGACACCTGCAGAAGAGTGAAAGCTGAACATCAGAGACCTGCAGGATTGTTGCAGCCACTTAAAGTGCCGGAATGGAAGTGGGAAGAGATCGGTATGGATTTTATCACCGGATTACCAAAGACCCAGCTGGGGTATGATTCGATATGGGTGATCATTGATCGGCTTACAAAAGTAGCTCATTTCATAGCCGTCAAGACGACCTTTAGTGGCCCTAAGCTAGCAGAGCTATATATGGCCCAGATAGTATGTCTTCATGGAGTGCCCAAGAAGATAGTATCTGACCGAGGAAGTCAGTTTACCTCTCGGTTTTGGAAGAACCTCCAAGAGGAGATGGGCACGAGATTAAATTTCAGTACCGCCTACCATCCTCAGACAGATGGACAAACAGAAAGGGTAAATCAGATACTAGAGGATATGCTTCGAGCATGTGTTTTGGATTTGGAGCCACTTGGGACAAGAGCTTGCCATATGCAGAATTTTCATACAACAATAGCTATCAAGCCAGTCTTCAGATGTCTCCTTTTGAGGCCCTATATGGACGTAAGTGCAGAACGCCTCTACTTTGGGACCAAACGGGTGAATCCCAAGTATTTGGGACAGACATTCTTCGAGAAGCTGAAGAGAAAGTACGGATCATCAGAGACCGACTCAAGACAGCCCAATCACGACAGAAGAGCTACGCAGACAATCGCCGCCGAGACTTAGCCTTTGAAGAAGGAGAACATGTCTATCTTCGAGTTACGCCTCTTCGTGGGACTCAACGGTTTAACATGAGAGGAAAGTTGGCCCCTCGATATGTTGGACCATTTCCCATTATCCGACGCCAAGGCAAAGTGGCTTATCAGTTGGAATTACCGCCCTCGTTGGCTGGAGTACATGACGTGTTTCATGTTTCTCAACTCAAGAAGTGTCTCCGCGTCCCCACGGAGCAAGTGGATCTTCAGCAGTTGGATGTCCAAGAGGATCTGACTTATGTGGAAAAGCCGGTCAAGATATTGGAAGTCAAAGAAAGGACCACCAGGAGTCGAGTAATCCGCTTCTGCAAAGTGCAGTGGAGCAATCATCCGGTAGAAGAAGCTACATGGGAAAAAGAAGATGAACTCAAGGCACAGCATCCTGAGCTATTCAAGGATTGATCCGAATCTCGAGGACGAGATTCTCTGTAAGGGGGATAGGATTGTAACACCCCAAAAATTAAAAGGAATAAAATAAAAAGAAAATATTATTTAAATCATTTCTGAATTTATTATTAAAGAAAAATCACCAAAAGAACCCAAATAAAGCCAAACAGGGAGAAATACTCAAAATCTGGACTTGAAACTTTTATGAGATGAACTAGAGGCCAAGATATAATTTTAGGAATTTTTACAAATTTTTATCAACAGTGATTCAACCCTTAATCAAATAAATGAATTACTGGAATTATTTTAAATCAGAAAAGAATTGAAAAGCTTAATGGGCCTCAACCCCGAAACCTTCCCCGACGGCCTTTTTGGCCCAGCCCGTTGCCACCCACCCACTGACAAGCGGGACCCGCCTGTCGGCGCCGCTCCCCTCTCTCCTCCCGCCCGCGTCCCGCCTCGGCCCCACCAGTCAGCCTCTTCGCACCGCCTTCGCCCTCTGACATGCGTGGCCCGCCTGTCGGCGCCTTTTGTCTCGCGCTCACTCACTGACAGGTGGAGCCCACCTGTCAGATCCATCTTCTCCGATGGAATCCCTCTCTCCCCTTTCCTTTCCCGGCGATCACCTTCCAAATCCTCATCGCCGACCGCCCGATTTCGCCTGGATTCTTCTCGGATCACCTTCCCCGACCGCCCCGACCTCCTTCCATCAAAGATCAACGCGTTTTCGTGCTTATGGAAACATATCCGAGGTAAAAAGAAACCTCGCCGGAGTTAGGAATGAACCCTCGGGTTCCCCGGCGTAGCTTGCCATCTATACACCGGAGACCTCCTATAAGAACCCCTCTGGTCGCCGCCCTCTGCCCACACCGTAGCAGCCCGAGCCCTCACACACCAGAGCGCCCCGACAGCATTTTTCGAGGTTCTCCCCTGCTCCATCTCCGGCGAGCCATCGCCGTCGATCCCAGCCTCCTCCGCCCTAGCCACTGCCACCATCAAGACCGACGTCGACCGCCCATCCCCGGCCACCACTCCGTTGGCCTTGGAACCCGCCGGATCACCATCGCCGTCGAGCTCCCGAACCCTCTTCGCCGTCTACCCTCGCCGTCGTCGTCATCCGTCGCCCAGCTTCGCCGCCGAAGGTACCATCGTGACCCCCTTGCTCCCCGCGTTCCATTTCTGGCCCTAGCTAGGCACGTAGGCCCTCGCCGCCGCCGTCACGGGCGCACCCGAGCCCGCCGTCGCCGGAGACGAAGGGGGGTACGAGCCCCCTTACGTCGTGCCGTGCCGGATCGCACAGCGACCGTCCGATCGCGATCGGAGGGCTAAGATTAAACCCCTCCGGGATTTAATCTGGGCCCTCGGATCTGGTCAAAGGGGTATCGAGGCCTCTCGGCCGTCGATCGCCACTTAAACCCCCCGAACGATCTCAGACGTCCACGCGTACCCTTTCGCTGCGATATAATCTCAGCCGTCCATTTTCACTTACGCCCCCGCCTCGCGTCCGACCGCCAGATCCAGATCCGACGGCTCTGGATCGGCCGGTCCACGCGAATAGTCACGGGTTCACGGTGAACCTGGTTCACCGTGGACCAGAGACTGTTTTTCTGTTTAAATAAAATCCAGAAAATTGATTTAAAACTTTTAAAATTCATATCTTGCTCAATTTAACTCCAAATTTCACCATTCAAATTTTGTTAGAACCAGAATATTATTCTCTACACATTAATGCCATAAAAACAGTATGTTTCTGTTACCCAAAATATTTTTAGTAAATAAATGAATAAAACCCCTTTTGGATAAATCACTATTCCAACAAAATAAATTATGAAAAATCCTAAAAAGGTTAAAATTCACTGTTATATGTAAAGACTCAGAATAATAAATATTACTCCACCCACAAAAATGTATGTTCTTTTATCTGGTGAATTTTATCTGTTTTATTGAATGTGAATGTATTGTTTATTTTCCGTATCGAGAAGACTACGAGTTCGTCGAGGAGCAGGAGTTCTACCCCGAGGTTCCTCCATCCCCATTTGCTGAGCAAGGCAAGTCATCGACCACCTCTGTGGAAACAGTTGATCATAATTGAGCCCATGTTTTAATAACTTATCGCTATAACCCATAGGTTAATATTGCATTAGTCAAATATTCAAGCCTTACACTTATATTTATTAAGATCCCTGTCCTTGTGTGCAAACCCAAGCCATGCTTATTGAGCCTTAACTCCTTGTCACTCTACTATAAATATATTAGCTAGTGCCCAATGTACCGGCACACCTGCTATAGGTTAAAAAGAACGAGTCGTAGATAGCTGGATTTCTGTATATGAATTTCCCTGTTATTCTCGTCTATGGACTCTGTTGGAGTTGGCTAAGTTATAAGTATGGTGGGTTCCGGGTGCAAGCTCGGGCACTGGTTTGTCGCACCCGGGGCACTATAAGGACCGGTCTGCGGGATCTGTTGCAAAGCACTTCCGTACCAACCACAAGTCTAATGGGTAAGTCCTAACTGGAAGTATGGAATACTCCGGCTTGATGCACCATAGAGGAGGGGGCAAGGGGCTAGCCTGCGGGCGACTTGTACCGACGAGGCTCAAGGGGGGGTATGGTGGGGCTCCGATGCGTTGGGACACCATATGAAACCCATAAGAGGGTGCTATTGAGTCGGGGAGGACTATATGGAAGGTTTTGGCACGAGTTCCCGTGTGATGGGTCATCTCGTTACACTTCGGTGTAGGTGATGAGTGCGTGCCTTGTGGGTACAGTGGTACATCTCTGATCAGAGTAATTCAATCTTTTCGAAAAGCCGAGCCCACGGTCAAGGGCGGGTTATGTGACTACTCGCAGTTAGTTTATAATTGTTTGAATGTTCAAGTTATTCATGGCACGTAAGGACTGTTGAGCGAGGTGGGGCTGACTGTACCCCTCGAGTTAGAAGATGATGATACACATGCACATGTTTACTTTTCCGTACTAAGAAATTGCTCTCATTTAAAGCTTTACAAATATGCTGCTTCCGCAAAATTAGCCACTATCTCCCTTGTTATTACCTTGCATTATATTTGCATTCGGTGGCTTGCTGAGTACATCTGTACTCACCCCGTTGACTTACAACATCAGAGCAAGTCTACTACGAGGAGGATGAAGGTCTGGAGTAGCGACCCAGTCAAGGCGAGACTGGAAGGAGGCGTTCATCTAGGACCCTTGTTTTATTAGTTTCTCTTCATCTTTATTCACTTTTGTATTAATGCGGTCTACGAACCGTGAATGATTGGCCGTACTGTACGTGGTCGCTTGATGAACGTCTTGTGTTATTGATTTTCTATGGAATTTCAATAAAGTCCTGATTTATTAAATCGGGGCGCGACAGGGTCCTGCGAAGCCTTGCAAAGGATGGGCTGCTGGGAGAAGATGCTTCCTGGAGATGCAGAGTTGATCAAAAGCTTGGACAAAGATAATATCTACCGAACTCCCTCCCTCGATTAGCACTCTCCGGACCTCAGTTCCTGCTATGTCGGTAGTGATGACGAGTGGGTCTGCATGTGGAAACTTTATACCCGCTGCATCATCTATAGAAAAAGATATCGGCACATGGGACCATTCGGGCATAGCAGCTGCAGACGAAGAAGTTCCAATATGGCCTACTTCTCTAACATATTCCCTTCTCTGCCTCTTCGACATACTTCCGAGGGTCCCTCCTCCGGAGATGGGGAGGACTACTCTTTTCCCTCGATCTTGTTCATCTTCTTGCTTCGGAGGTGGCATAACATTGACCACTGGAGGTCGTCTTGCAGGGTCGAAGTTCTCTATTCGTGCCACAGCCTGGACAGGCTCTGGACGCACTTCAGTCAGAATTCGGTCAGAAGTGCCTCGACCCGAAGTTCTTTCCAAATACTCTCCTATTAAAGCAAGTATAGATTTGCACGCATCAGTCGCATGACTCCGATTCTCACCATGGACACAGCAGAAAAAAGCCTGGGCTTTGCCAGCCGGTTTCCCTGGCGGCCTCCAGCCGCTAGTCTTGCTTCCTGAAGGCTACGAAGCCCTTGGGGCAAATTTCTGTGGGGGTGCAACGTTCAAAACTTCTGAACGAGGATGCTTTTTCCCCCGATGCCTGTCGTGCTGAGCTTCGATGCTAGGCCCTTGCGGCTGTGTTGAAGTCTTCACTTCCAACTTAACTTCTTGCAGTATTGACGGAGTTGCAGAAGTTCTTCGAAGCCACCCCTCTTCTGACCTTGCATATTCCTCGAAATAAGACATCAACTGAGCAACAGAAGATATCTTTTTCCTGTGAAGTTTATCAAGGAGGCCCGCATGAATAACTCCCTCTTGAGCTGCGTCAACTATAGAAGACATAGTTAACCCTCGAATTTGCGACTTCGTATGAGCGAAGCGCTTGAAATACTGTCTTAAAGTCTCTCCGAGGAGCTGCTTCACCTGGAAAAGGCTTCCTGTTGACATTGGGGGTACGAAGGTACCCTGAAAGTTGCTCACGAACTTCTTCCTCAACTCCCCCCATGATCTGATTTATCCTGGCTTTAGAGACCAGAACCACCGTAGTGCCACTCCTTCGAGAGCTAGGGGAAAACATTTGGCTATAGTGTCTCGCACTCCCCCGCCGGCTTCAATTGCTAATGCATAAGAGCGGGCAAACTCTCCAGGATCTTCATCTCCGGAATATTTACAAAGCTTCGATGTTTTGAACATAGGGTCGAAGCGCACTTTCTGCAACTCAGGATGCAGCGGAGATTCGGTGTCGAAGGAAGCGTTCTCCGGGGCTTCAGGATAAGGGAGTTCATCGTCTTCAGGCACTTCGGGAATAACTTGGGTGGCTTGAGAACGAAGCCTATCTGCGGCTTCTTGCCACCACCTTACTACTTCAGCTTGGAGACTGGCCATTTGAACAGCCATATCACCAAGACCATCTTCATCTCCTCCGGAAGGACCTTCCGGGTCTTGAGATCTGTACGCATCAGTTCGAAGCGAAACTTGAGGTGGAAGAGGGACTCCGTCTGGCCGAAATATAAATGGAGTTGGGGGAGGAACTCCGTATGCTCGAGGAAGGGAAACCCCTTCCAGAGTCTGAGGTGGAGGAAACGTCGAAGGCCCTCCGACCTCAACTATGTTTGAAGATCTTGCTCCGGAGGTCCGAACATTAAGGAAAAGACCCTTTTACCCCTCTATTACAACCGACATAGTGGAAACTATTCGGTATCCTTAATAGGGCTAAAATGGTAAAAGACTAATCTAATGAGAAAGAAGATAAGTCTTCCATCCTAGCTGACAGGGAAGCTCTCGGAAGAGTCCAAGTTCGAAGATATACTCCGAACTAGAGTTCGCCTTCATGCTTCGAATCCTATTCAAAGCACTCCCGAAGTTAGACATAAAAAACCTTTGATTAAATCTCCTGCTTCTATTTTGTTACAACAATGGCTCTAAGGATGAAGTATTTTCCCCCAACAGTAAGCCTATAGGCACAACTTCTGGAATTTCTCCATGTGCCGCTGCATCTCTAGCCTTTGTTCTTCGGTCAAGGAATCCATGGTGATGGGGATGACATTATCGTCATTGATCACACTTGCCATGGCTGAGTTGCTGAAGATGGTTCCACTAGGCGTGCCAAAATGCGTGTTGGTGTATTTTTTGGTTACACTTTGACACACGTGTGGCCTGGGAGTTCTGCTTAACACCAGTGCATGTCTTACATACCTTCTTAGAAAAAGGGTTCAAGGCGTTCCAATTAGTTTGACCCTACAACTGATAAGCAAAACAAGAAAATGTGATCAATAGCATAGCCTATTAGCAATCGAGCCGATGACCACATTGAGGATGGGATATTCGTGGAATATCATGCCTATCGGCTATAAGGCCGATGACCAGGGGCGAAGCAATCAGCGAGCATGCCATCAGCCGATAAGATGGACGGTTTTACTACACGGGCTGATGAGAGCTTCTCCGATAGTGAATAAGATGTGTCGTTGAATAGAAGATAACCCGTTGGCTTGTACTATGACAAAAATAAATAAAACGTGCTAGATAACATGTCTATATCATGAAAATCATCACAATAACTAGATCGGATCTAACCAAGACAGTAGCTAGTCACGATGATCTTAATAATATGTCAAAGTATCGGGCATGCTTTATTTAGATGAACGGTATACATCATGAAAGAGATACAATAGAATGAGATGTCAGACTTAACCAATGAAGCATAAAACTATCACACCTAGATCACATCAATCTAAGAGATCAAACTGAACTGATGCAGCCTTAAACCTAGCTAATACACCTAGATCTATATTTCAACGTTCACTAGAAGAAATCAATCTGATGGAGCTGTGAGGATACTGATCTAATTGGTACGGACATCGGGTGGGGCAGGACTCACCTCTTCACCGGAGATCAAAACGATGCTGCCTAGCTCTGAGTGCCGAACTGTGCCAGATTAACCTTGGAAGCCCAGGGTGGAAATGTGCCGAGTAGTTGATTGACAGAGATGTGTTTTTTAAGCTAACTAGGGGTACATATTTATAGTCTGGAGACTTGTCATCCAAGTAACATATCTTAACCAATTCTGATAACCTTCATCTTCTTTTCCGCTCTTATCTCCATCGGCTCTTCCTATCCAATCGTGCATGCCATGGACATGCTTCTTTGACTCTTCTTTGACAGGATCATCTTTGACTTCTGATGACCATGCCATGGACACGCTGCCAATCCTGCCGATTGCTGCCCTAGATCCCCTTACCGCCACAACCCCTTTTGACCTCGTGTGATGAGGACATCACTTTCTCGGATATAACGATGCTTATACTTTACAATAAATAACCCAAGGTTCATTCATTCTATATTAGATTTACATTTTATATATTTGAGCTAAGGATGATACACAATGAGTTGGCTTTGTTTTCAATTACAGAAATTCTTTCATGGATCAAGCGACACGTTAAGAGCACATCAAGAGCATGGAACATCATGGAAGTTGATTGGGCACCAAGTCAAGTTAATCCAAATATAATATGCAACTTTGAGACGTCATTTTTATGCCAATAAAAAGTTGAGATAAAGTTCTACACGTGTGGGATTCACACTCGGACTGCAGGAACAACACCAAATTCAAACGCACATAACTTTTATATGGAAGCTCCAATTAGGGTGATCTTGGACTTTTTGGAAAGCTTGTGATGGCCTCTTTCCAACGAATCCATCTAAACCTCCAGATTCCATCAGGGGAGATCGCAATCACCAAATCAATGCGTTTTCCTTTTTCAGGCTGAACAAATTAAGCATGGAATTTCCATTTTTTAGTCAATTCGTTTTGGAAATAATTAGTCCTTTCCATATGTAATAATTTTTCTAAACATTGGGAATGTCCCTAGGGCTATAAATAACCCTAGAGACTTCAGTTGTAATTCGGGTTTTGATTAGATAAAAGTTTAGCCAATGCTACTTGTCCGTGTAAACCCGTGATCGGCTAGATCGCCGGTTTCACGTTTCAGAACCCCAACTATCCCTGTGCGTCTTTCACATCTAGCAATTGTAGTTGCTCCTTTATCTTGTTCTTGCTCGTTCTTCGATTGCTTGCAGGAACAAGGTTGATCACCGATAAGATCAACAACCCTTGGAGTTGGTGTATCAATCGCTAAGGTGCAACACGAACGTCTCGTACGGTTGTAGTCGGGTCGTCAACGTCGTCTCCCACCAATCGAAGATATCATCTTATCTTATCCTCTCACCGAAAGATCATGCCATCCAATTCTCCTCCATCATCGTGGCTGCCTCCCTAGATCCCCCCACTATCGCTGCCCCTTCCACCCTCGTGGCTACCACCACCTCAGATTTGACCGACGCTACTCTCATGGCCACTGCCTCCACTACTCTTGTGGCTGCCGCCAGCCCAAATTCTAGGATCACGTCGCCCGTGGTCCACCGCCCTCATGATGGCTGCCCGTTCATCGCCCTCATGCCTGCTGCCCATCACCGCCCTTATGCCTTCCATCCATCATCGCATGTTGCCCCGGCGTCCTCCTCCTGCCTGACGGCCACTGCGTGCTGTGTTTCTGCATGTTGGTAGCAAAGTAGCGAGCCGAGTCAAGCTGGCTCGATGCTCGGTCGAGCCCAAGCCGAGCCTCATTTTCAGCTCGTTTGGAAGGCCGAGTCAAGTATGAGCCAGCTCAGCTCATTGTCACCCCTAGTCGGCCACACACATTTTAAAATTTTGAAATGATGGGGTTAATTTTTTCTATGCCATTACAATTTTTACGGTTTGCCAATATGCCATCTGTGTGTCACTGATAAATGGGGGCCACCACAGTCACTGACAGTGGCATGTAGGCAATTTCTTAAAATTATAATGGCATGTGAGTAATTTTCCCAAAATAATGACATCTCTTTCTTTTATAATGGCTAGGGATGGCAACGGGTCTAAAACCCGCGAGTTTGATGAAAACCCATGCAAATCCGAACCCACGTAACCCGTGGGTTCAAAACTAAACCCAAGCCCAAATCCATCGGGTACTCGAAACCCGACATGTTACCCTTGGGTTTATTTTATACACTGCATGAATTACATTACAACATAAATATAATTAAAAATACACAACAAATAAGAGATTATCACATTACCAATAAATATTTTGAAATGGTGAAATCACTCAACATATCTCAATATAACGTTAACAAAGAAAATGAATAGGAAATATGATGGACTGTATATAATTTTAAATAATCTGGTAAATCTATGGGTTTAAATCTAAACCTGAACCTGACCCGAAATTTAACAAGTACCTAAACCTGTGAACCCACAGATACAAAATTAAACCTAAACTCATGTCCATCGGATCATGTACCTACTAGTAAAACTGCCATCCAAGCTGATAATACTTTTTTAGCAACACGACTTCTCGTTAGTGAGCCGGGAGTAGCAATCCCAAGCTTTAACGCCAAATCATTTAGCACGTTGTGAGCATTTCCATGACTAACGTGTTACAATGGTTCTATATAAAATGTTTTCCATTTATTTATTATTTCTATATAAAACTAGTCATATTTCCTTAGATTTCCATATATATGATCAACATTTCATATATTAATTATTTTCATATAAAACACATCAACTTTTATATATTGATGATTTCTATATATTATTAATTTTTATATAAAATAAATCATCTTTCATATATTGATGATTTTTATATATTAATAATTATCATATAAAATAGAAGATCAACTACCATATAAAACAGATAGGGCCTGGCAGCAAAGAGAGGAGGGGAGGTCATAATGGGCTAGGCCAACCCAAGAGAGAGAAAAGGAATATCAGATGGCTATCATTTATTAGATGTGAATGAATAACTATAATGATTAGGTGAACACGCAAACTCGCTAATTATATAGTAGGGTAGATTTAAAGCTACTTAAATGATTTTTTAATTATGAAACTGTGTAAAATTTAGAAATAAATTAGAATTTAGAAATAAAAAATATCAACCTATCTATTCTTACAATCAGATGGGCAAAGAGAGATTAAGGTGAGCGTGTCATGGCATCGGCAACGAGGTGCCAAAGGACTCAACGACAGCCATGAGAGATCACTTCTTGGGGGGCGACAACTGGGTGTAAACAACAATAACATTACTGCAACGGGTTTAGTGCAAAATGGCTTCCAATACTCATTTCTTACATGATCCAAGCCACAGAATCTTGATCGAACAAAAGATGTGCCGAAACTTGGGTCGCTACACTTGGTAGCAATCCAATTTGCAGAGGGCATAATTAGGACCTATTTGGTGGAGCTCCGGCTCTGGTATCCTAGTCCTATAGAGCTGGAGCTATACTAAATGCTTTTAAATTTAAGGGGATCTGGATGAAGCAGGCCGGTCTGCTCCACAAAATTACATAGGCATGGTGGAGCTGGCCTAGGGTTGTTTCACTTGCTCCGCTCCACTGAAGTTGTGTTACATACTCACAACTGTCATCAGAATAAAACATTTCAGACCTAATCCACCCTTGACCAGACGTGTGAGAGGGTAAGCTACTTGTGGAGGCTCGTGGTGGCGCATGGATAGGTGATGCGCGGGCACATGGTTAGCGGCAGCGTGGCATAGGAGGCTAGCGGTGTGGCATCAGGATGCTAGCAGCGTGCTGCCAGGAGGTAAGTGGGCAAACTAGGTGTGGCCCCGATAGCGCACATCCAGGCACGACGCGACTCGATGTCGCTAGGTGGTGAGCGACTAGGCTTGATGGTGGTTGGTTCGGTGACACGCATCCTATGCGCAGCCTGGCTCCGGCTTGCCAGCGGACAACTACTAGGAAGCGTGTGGGCAAGCTCAAACTATTTAAAGAACTGATTTGACCAATTTTAAATGCCAGAAAATTTACAGTCAATTCATTCTAAGGGCTCATTTGGAATGGAGTTCCTTCAAAGGAATTTTAGGGGATTTAGTGTAATTTGGGTGAAAATCTTGTAAAATTCATGTTTCAAAGGAGCCCTAATTTTTGCAACAGGTTACACAACAAATCAGTACTTCACATCAAAATTAAAGTGCATGAATATATCTTCTATGGTTGATATCAAATCGACATACATTGAATATTAAGTGCTTAACTGGACTTAGCATTTAATTGGATTTCTAAAATAAGGTCAGAATGTGATGCTCAACAAGATTTTTGTAATATAATTTGAAGTAAATACCTTACCCTATTGGAATTTACTAAATACTTTATTCTTCACCAGCTATGTCTTAAACTAATAGGGTGTCATACTCAAGCTGTTTGTTTTGTGGGAAAATAAGCTTGGACTTATATTGGGAGTCATGATATTAGTTTCATTTATGAAATCCAACATTGCTTATGCTGACGATGGTAAAAATGAGTTGTGTTATTTCTTAGTTCATTTAATTTTTGCCTGTCTTGAGAAGTTATTTTTGGTGGAAATGGTGGGAATGGGTTGTATTGTTTCTCCTACCAATGATGGAGTTTTCATATTGAGCATTTCTCATGTTTGAAGATTGTCTATAACTAGTGGTCTTATCATTATTATTGATATATATATATATAATATACTTTACTTACTTTTCGTGTGTTTTTGGGTCACACTTTGACACATGCGTGGCCTGTGAGATCTGCCTAACTCTAGTGAAAGTCCTACATTCTTAGAAAAAGGGTTAAAGGCATGCCAATCAGTATGACCTGGCAACTAATAAGGAAACATGAAGGATAACATTAGTAGCATAGATGATCGGCTGACGAGCCTATGACTGTGGTAGAGATAGTGAAATCGTGGAATATCCTACCGATGGGCCATAGGGCCGATGACCATGGCTGAACCAATCGAGAAAGCATGCCATCGGCCGATGAGATAGATTATTTTCGCATTTAGGCCGACAAGTGCTTTTCGATGGTGGATATGATATGGCGCTGAATTAAAGATAACCCGTCGGCTTGTACTCTGACAGTAATAAATAAAACATACCAGATAACATGTCTATATCATGAAAATCATCACAATAACTAGATAGGACCTAACCAAGATAGTAGCTCGTCACGATGATCTTAATAATATGTCAAAGTATCGGTCATACTTTATTTAGATGAACGGTATACAACATGAAAGAGATACAATAGCAAGAGATGTCAAACCAAACTGATGAAGCCTCAAACTATCACACCTAGATCATATCAATCTAAGAGATCAATCTGATGGAGCCTTAGACCTAGCTAATACACCGAGGACAACTAGGGATCATACTGTTTCAACATTCACCTCAAGAGATCAAATTGATGCAGCCGTGAGGATACTGACCTAGTCGATACGGTCGTCGGGGGTGGCGGGACTCACCTCTTCGCCGGAGATCGGAACGATGCAGCCTAGCTCCGAGTACCGAATCCCGCTAGGATGAACCTTGAAAGCCAAGGGTGGCGATTCGTCGAGTAGTTGTTTGACAGAGATGTGTGTTTCTGAGCTAACTAACGGTACATATTTATAGTTTGGAGACTTGTCGTCCAAGCACTCTATCTTAACCGATTCTAGATTTACCTTTATCTTCTTTTCATCTTTATCTTCATCGGCTCCTCTACATTCGATCATCTTGTAACAGCATGGATGGGCTTCCTTGACCATCTTTGATCGGATCCTCTTTGATTTCTATTGATTGTATGGCATCTTTAATGGGCTTGGGCTTTACCAAATCTTGGCTTCAACACATGCCCCCTTTTTTCGAAGCATTAGGGCATGTACAATGGTAGTTTTAAAGTTGTCTATAAGCTGAACATTTTGCGAAAAAACACTCATTTCGCAGAAATAAATGATGAGAGAGATGCAAGCCATCTCTTGGTGAAGAGACAGCAAGAGCTCATGCTCCAATGCATATTTAAAGATCTATGAGTCACGGTTACATACAAGCATTAAATATTTTGTAGACAATTAAATAGACAACTACTGTCTATGGGTTGTACTAGTTGACTATTTAGCTGTCTGTGTTGTAAATTTCAAGAATCTACAGACGATGGATGTCTATACCATTGTACATGCCCTTAGGTGGCTTCTGATGCTTTGAAACTATTAGTCATTATTCCCTGCCACCTCGTCTGTTCACAAGATCTTTCACATTCATTACCTGTTAGTCGAAATCCTTCATATTCTAAAATCTCATCGTATTTCGACTTTGAGTAACTCTTCTCTCCATTCTTGCTTCAACGGGATTGGTCTAGCGCGACAGCCGAAAAATCATCCTAGCCTATAAGTATCCGGGTTTCTTTTATCCCTTTCCTCTCACGCTTTTTGCCTACTGTTTTTACTCTTGCCCCCTAAGCTTACCATCACCCGTTCACAGTGATTCTTGCAATTGCCACCGGTTGTTGCCCTCATCTTTGCTGCTCTGGTGACACCAAGATTGCTAGCATTCATGTGATCCTTGAGGTAAGTCTCTGACATTTTCATCCTTTTGGTCATTCGGCTTTTCTTGGTTCATTTCTCTCATTGTGTATCTTTCTTTCTTCCTGCTGTAGCAATTGTGTTAGCTACAGCACAGGTTTAGTATGTGTCTATACGGAGTGTAAAATGAACCTCGAAGGGTTCTCTCAGAGGGAGAAAGGATTTATACTGGTTCGGGCCTCCCCTAAGGGATAATAGCCCTACGTCCAGTCTGTGGTAGGTTTGGCATGGTATGCCTCGGTATGGTGTAGTAATTCCAGGGTCTCATGGCCCCTGGAGAAGGTACCCTGTTACAAGGGCTTGGCCCTGCTTTTATAGGCACGCATGCCTTAAGGAAAAGACCAAAATGCCCTCTATAAGCCCTAGGCTCATAGGGGTAAAAGGGAAAAAGGAGCTAGCTACTGTACAAAAGTGCTTTACAGCTTTACAGACGTGTCGGACAACGTCACACCTTGACTAGCTAAACGACATACCAGGGGCGGAGGGGCCCCGGTATGGCTTCTACACTGTAGCGAGGCGTAGATATTTCTTGGTACAGAATCTAGTCTATTTTGTGTCCGAAGCATTGTCCCGAGCGAAAACAAGATATTCCGAGCTTGAGAAGTTCACTTATGCTCTGATAATGGCTTCGAGGAAGTTAAGGCATTATTTCTTGGCGCATAATGTAATTGTACCAACTTCATATCCCTCGGGATTTATGCTCCGAAGTAAGGATTCCACAGGAAGAATTGGGAAGTGGGCCGTTGAATTAGCACCCTTCGGCATATCCTTCGTGGCAAGAACAACAATTAAGTCACAAGTGTTGGCGGACTTCATGGCAGAGTGGACTCTCCCTGCAGCATGGGCTCCGGAGAAGCCAAGTGAAGGGATTTGGACCATTAACTCCGATGGAGCTTTCCAAGCATCTAGAGCAGGGGTCGGAGGAGTGATAATTTTGCCTTCAGGGCAAAAGGCAATGTACTCCGCAAGACTCAACTTTAAATCTACCAATAATACAGCGGAGTATGAAGGAATTTTATTAGGACTTCGAAAGGCACGTGCTCTAGGGGCTACAAGAGTTGTTATTAAGACAGATTCTCAGATTGTAGCAGGGCACGTAGACAAGAGCTTTCAAGTCCGGCATCCACAGCTTGCAAAATACTTGGAAGAAATCCATAAGATTGAAGCAGCATTTAAAGGGATTTCCATTCAGAGTATACCCAGAGCAGAAAATGCACAAGCTGATATCTTGGCAAAAGCTAGAGCCGGAGCTATGGATATCCCAGAAGAGGCTTTTTATGAAGAACTCAGTACACCTTCGGTGCCACAAATTCCTTCTGCGGAAATCCTTTGTATTCCAAGTACAGATTGGTGAAGTTCAATTATGGAATTATTGCAAGGAGAAGCAAGTTTGTCTGAAGGGCCACAACTTTCAAGGTTGAAACTTAGAATTCGGAATTATCATATAATCAACGGTATTTTGTACAAGGTCGGAGTATGTTCCCCTCTGCTCCGATGTATATCTCAAGCCGAAGGTCAAGAAATTATTCGAGAAATTCATGAAGGACTTTGCGGTAGCCATCTAGCCCCTCGAGCTTTGGCAGGAAAAATACTTCGCCAGGGGCTTTATTGGCCTACAATAGTAGCTGATGCGGAGAACTTAGTCTGCACATGCCAATGATGTCAGTGGATGGGACGAAGAAGTCATCACCCACCAACAACTCTTCAAGTCATTGCTCCAGTATGGCCCATGGCCAGATGGGGCATGGATCTGATTGGCCCCTTCCCAGTAGCAAAAGGAAATTTGAAATTCGCAGTGGTAGCAATTGAGTATTTTTCTAAGTGGGTCGAAGCAGAGCCCCTAACAGCTATCACTTCGAATAATGTACAAAAATTTTTCTGGAAAAATATCATTTGCCGGTTCGGAGTGCCTCGACAACTCACAGTTGGCAATGGAACACAATTCGATGCAGAACCCTTCAAGAAATTTTGTGAAGATCTAAGCATCCAATTATGCTTTGCTGCAGTGCGACATCCTCAGTCTAACGGAGCTGTGGAAAGAGCCAATGGTAATATTTTGTCAGGGCTGAATCGAAGAATAGTGGGATTGGCAAAAGGATTGTGGACCGAAGAGCTCCCGAAGTTTCTATGGTCCATTCGGACCACTCAAACGAGGGCCACGGGTTTCACTCCCTTCAGATTATTATTCGGAGACGAAGCTATGACGCCAACGGAGCTCAAAGAAGGATCCCTTCGCAGCACCGAACCGGAAATAGAAGCAGAAAGACAAACTTCGCTGGATTTAACAGAAGAGACAAGACTTCGAGATGTCGCCAATTTGTCAAAGTATCAGCAGCAGACGAAGACTTGGTTTGACCCGAAAGTCAAGATTAACGAACTTAAGCCGAATCATCTTGTTTTGCGAAGTATTATAGCACAAGGGAAATTAGGAAATAAGTGGGAAGGTCAATACATAATTGTCCGCTCAGGTCGCCCTGGCTCTTTTAAGTTAGCTACTTTAGAAGGTGAAGAGCTAATGCATACATTGCATGCGCAACACTTAAAGCGATATTTCGCATAAGGGCTCGTTGTAATCATTTGTAAACACCTTCCGAATTAATAAAGTTCATGGTTCAGATAATGCCTACCTCTCAAACATTTCTTACTTCTAGTGGATGCACTGTAAGGACGAAGTTGGCTGGGAGGGAAGTGTCATTAATTTGAATCATTTTTTCGGACTTCGGACCACTGGTTCGAAGCTTCCGACGAGGTGGGAAAGTCACTAAAAAACGGATTCCAAGCCACCGGCTTGAAAGCATCCGTAAAAAGAGTCGAAGGAGACCAAATAATGCGGATTCCAAGCTTCGGCTTGAAAGCATCCGTAAAAAGAGTCGAAGGAGACCACTGCGAATTCCAAACCACCGGTTTGATAGCATTCACAAAAAGAGCCGAAGGAGGCCAAAGCAAAACAGAGTTTGAGCTGAAAAAGCTTTGAATATCTGTAAAAGAGTCCAAAGTGACCAATCGTTTGGGACACTAAAGTGTCCGAAAAGTTGTCCGAAGAGACTTCTTTCAAAACAAAAGGTACTAAGTTACCAGTTTTCAGACTCCAAGTAGTCGAAAACGTTTTGTAAGATTATAATTAATCTTTAAGTTAAAGAGGGGCTCTGAACCCCCAAATTTGTACTCCTAAGTTTTCCTTTGCGCCTAACCATATTCGAGTATAACGCGAAGTTGCTTACGCCCAAAGAGGGGCTAGCAAGTAGGGAGACAATTTTAAAAAATCGATATTTATCATTCGAACTAATTACAATTACATCACGAAAAATCGGTGTCTATGCCGAGAAGGAATCGAAGACCCCTTCGATCTCTAGAGCTACTGATAAGGTTGGAACGACTAGTTCGAGAGCCAGGAGTTCTAATAACTTTGCGTTTAACTCTCCTACCTCCCTTCGAAGCTCTAAACTCTTTCTGTTCTTGTTGAAGTTCAGCCCAAGTTCGAAGTCGTTCGGGGCTCCTTTCCTAGCTTCGAAGTTCTTTAGGTTTTTTTCCCTTGATCTTCAGCAATACCTTCATCCTCAGACCATGCAATGTCTTCAGAAGATGAAGTTTCAAAGTTAACCTCTTTTTCTTCCTCCTTAATATAAGATAGTATATCTTTGCACATTTCGGGCACAATTGCACTGGAGCTATCTCGAGGAATTAAAAATCAAGGTCGCTTATGAAGTTTAAAAAGATCGAAGGTAACCCATAGCAGGTCGAGTTCTTCGGTAACATTAACACTTCGACATCATCCATACGAGGTTGAGAAGCCTAAAAACATGATAAGTAAATTTTCATTCATAATGTATGAAAACATGATTTTTTACATATTCAGGATCCTAAAACAAATCTAGACCTGCGGGTTTGGTGGAGGCTGGATGCTCGAGGCTTGCGACCGAGCTTGCTTCTAGCGTTGCCCTTCATCGATCCAAGCCTTGATCGCAGTGCGACCTTCGGCTCTCCATGAAGCTTGGAAGGCTTGCCAAGCTACGGCCACATCTTCAGAAGGATTTAGAAGCCGGTTTTCATCGAAGGTAATGAGAGCCGCCGCTGAGTCCGGTGTTATCGATAATCCGAGATCTTCGTAGTAGCAAAGTACTCCGAGAGCAGCCACATGTCCGGAGATTTCTCCATACCGAATGCCTGCAGTCTTCATCGTCTTCGTAGCTCCATGGATCATTTTTAGCCATCGTAATAGGGAGATGTTGTCATTCGAAGGAAGTGTCCCAGTAGTACCGAAGTACTCTAGAACACCTAGGAGTTGGTTCATGACTTCCGCAGCTACCTTATCCGATTTCAGCTTATCTTCAATTAAAGCGTCCTTCGATGAAATCAGCTCATCCACCACAGCGGAGAGCCTAGCTGCCTACATAGCCAGAGAGCTCTTCTGGCTAAGCAAGTTGCTAGCCTCCTCCGTAGCTTTAGGCTTTTCTTCCTGGAGCCTGACAAGCTCAGCCGCCGCCGTAGCGTGCTCTGCCCGCATGTTTTCTATCTCTGCCCGAAGCACAATTTGTTCTGTTTTGAGCTTTTTATTCGCAGCTTCCAAGTTTTGTATGGCCCTCCGCTCCACTGAAACCATTTCGTCTAAGTGGGAAACCTGACCTTCGGAGATGTTAAGATTCCTTTGGAGAGCAGTAATTTCCTCCTGAAGGCGAAGGCTTCCGCGCTCATTCGAGACAGCCACAGCTCGGGCCAAAACTATTTGCTGCGAAGAGGAAAAAGCAGGGTGAGAAATTATTTGTAGGTGAGATTAATTTTGTTTTGCAGATACTTCGTACCTGGTACGCTGCATGCTCCAAGGCGGCGTTGAGCTCCGAACCCTCAGCTTCGCTCAGAATTGCTACCAAGTCTGTCTCCCCGACTTCGCGGTTAGCTCGATCCAAAGGCTCGAGCAAAGTCTGAAGTCCGGTCCTTCGCTCCAAGAAAGGAGCTAGAAGAGGGAGCATAGACAGAGCCCTCTGGTCGTCTTCGTTCGGTGAGGGGTCAGAGCGCTGGGCTACATCCTCAGAAACTTCGGTAGATTGGCCCCCCTTCGTAGATTGACCCCTGTCTGTTGATTCAGACGGAGTTAATCCTAAATTCGGAGCAGGGAAGGGGTCCATTTTGCCTTTACCTTTTCCAGGTCCCATTTGGGTGACTTCTGGAACTGGCTCCAGAGTTGCTGAGGTCCCAGGAACTGTATCTTCGGGAGGAACCACTTCCAGAGGAGCGGACCCTACTTAGACAAAGGTATTATATATTGCATAATTTTGCAGGGAAAAGAAACAAAGGAATTGAGCGAAGTTTACCTCTGAAGTCTTGTCGGCAGGTGAGCATCGAGCTGCTTGGAGGGTCAAAAGCTACCCCGAAGTCTTCGTCGGACTCATAGTTTAGGACCAAAGGTTTGACTGTCGGAGCCTCTCTGGGAGCTTCAGTCGTCGCTTCGTCCGGAATCGGAGTTGGCTCAGCAACAACTTCGACTCCACCTTCAGTTGTAGGGGCTCCCTCACGCGGCAAGTCCAGCTAGACAGCCGAAGTCCCAGCCTACCTGGAGCTACTTGGAACATCTGGTGCATTTGTGGTGGCACCAATGTTTGCATCCGCCTGGTCTTCATCCCCATCAATCAGGTTAACGAGGATTATTCCTTCGTGCTCCGAAGAATCCGAGACTGAAGCCACCGGACTTGAAGGCGCCACGTTCTCGGCTTTCGGGCTACCTTCTTGGATGGAGTTTTAACAGGAGCAAAGTTCCGGCTTCCGCTTTCCTCTTTTTCGGCCCTTGTTCTGAAGGCACCCAATCCGGAAGAGGAGGGGGAGCAACTCCGAGTACCCCCCATACTCGGTTGAATCGCTCCCAAGTACCCACAAGCTTCACTCTCCATTCCTTCTCGGCCGGAGTCGGAACTCCCAGGATCTTCTCTGAAGCTCGAACAATTTGCTCCAAAGTCATGGGAGTTAGAGAAGCTGAAAGATAAGTTGGCATTAGTCATTTCATTAAACAAATATATATGAAATATGTTGTTTTCTAAGTCACCTGCAAGGCTCGAGTTTGAAGAGATCTTTCGAAGGCCGCCCTCCGGATCTTCTTCGGAGTTGATAGGGCAGTTGGCCATCAAAGTAGGAATCTGGAGTCCGATGAATTCCTCTGCTAAGTCCCGCATGCTCAGGCGGCAACTAATTCTTTGAAGCAGGCTGAGGCGAGCTTCGAGTTGGCTAGGATCCAGGTGAACTAGGGCTTCCCTTCGAAAGTTGATGTCTTGCAAGGGTTCGGCCAGACGGCTGCTTGCCCCAACTTCGGCATAAAACCACCGGAGGATCCAATCTGTGTACCATCTGGCATTGATGGTCTTCGCTGGAAATCTTATAGCATACTCATCCCGAAGATGGAAGTTAATGCTCCCGAAGGCCACCACCATCTTTTCACCTCCAGGGCCTATGAAGGTCTTGGGTTGGCAAGAAGCTCTGTGTAGTGCTGCGAAGATCTCAGCTCTTCCTTCGCAACATTCGGCACGCAACGCCCATTCGAAGATGGCAAGGCATGCTACTGCGTTCGGAGAAAGCTGAGGAAGGGTGACTTGGAATAGATCCAATACCTCCGACAGGAAGTCGACTGCCAGAAGCCCTAATCCTGCTTCGAAGAAGGCTTCGAAGACTACCACTTCTCCGGCATTGGCGAATGAATGGCCTCCTTTCCAGGTTTGCGGATTACGATCTTCGAGCTAATCTTTCCTTCTATTGCTGCTGCGAGCGATTCCGTCTTGCAGGTTGATGGTCCCAGTTGATAAGACTGATCCGGATACTTCGAGGACGCTGGGAGGAGATCATGAGGACCAACATTTTGGGGATTTCTTCCTAGGGCTGCCATTGATGCTGCTACTGCTTCCGCTAGAGTCACTGTCGCTGATGCTCCTGCCGCTGCTGCTTCCACCGCCTACTGTCGGGCAAGCGCTGAAGCCACCCCAGGGACCTTGAAGCTTGTCTTCGCCATGAGACCGCACGGATTGCTCAAGAAGAAAGATGGAGGCTAGGGCTTGTTTGCACAAAAGCGGTGAGAAGGGTATTCGGGAAGGGTCTGGGTCCCCTATTTATAGCCTAGGCCACGATTTTTTACCGTTTGTGCTTGCCTTTCGCATTCCTGACCATTACCCTTTGTGAATTTAACGCATCGCGTAACTTCCATTGGAAGAAAAAGCCAACGGCTATTTCTTCTAAGTAAAGAAGAAAAAAGGCTTTCGGACTCCTTAAGTTGATTCTAGAATGGTTCGAATACAATTTTCATAGAAGTTGATTCAAAGTTTTGAACCTCCGTATATTTCGGAGGTTGATTAAATCTGTTAACCTCTGCACATGATTATTTTTCTTGCATATACTACTTTCCTAACGTTACACATCTAGCGGAGAAGCGTATTCGAGGGGCTACTATTGGGGGAAAATATTTCATCCTCAGAGTCATTGCTGCAACAAGACAAAGGCAGGTGATTTAATCAAAGGTTTTTCAATGTCTAACTCCGAGAGTACGTTGGATCAAGTTCGAAGGATGAAGGCGAACGCTAGTTCGAAGTATATCTTCGAACATGGACTCTTCAGAGAGCCTATTTGCCAGCTAGGAAGGAAAACTTATCTTCTTTCTCATTAGATTAGTCTTTTACCGATTTAGCCCTATTAAAGGTACCGAATAGTTTCCACTATGTCGGTTGTAATAAGGGGGGTAAAAGGGTCTTTTCCTTAATGTTTGGGCCTATAAATAACCCCCGTTTTACCCTGTAATGAGGATCGAATACTGAGTTATTCAATACACATCTTCGAATTGTTCTAAGCTATTATCCAGTTCGGAGGCTTGAAACAATTTACCAACAAACACTTCGTTTGTTAGTTTCTAATCTCTTGAAACCTGTTGGCATAATCTTTTACGCCAACAGGGGTAAAAAGGGAAAAAGGAGCTAGCTAATGTACAAAAGTGCTTTATAGCTTTACAGACGTGTCAGACAACGTCACACCTTGACCAGCTAAACGACAAACCAAGGGCAGAGGGGCCCCCCGTATGGCTTCTACACTGTAGCGAGGCGTAGATATTTCTTGGGTTCAGAGTAGGGGCTGGAGCTCTTCTGGCAGAGGCTGTGAAGGAGGCTTCGAAGTACACTCCGAAGGGGGCTTCGAAGTATACTCCGAACTAGACTCCGAGCTGGGCTCCGAACTGGGGTCTCGGAGACTTGGCTTTGAACTGGCTGGACATGGTCCGGAGACTGGCTCTGAGGAGCTCCGAAGGGAGCTCGAAGGTTAACTCCGAACAGAGCCTGGAGGTTAACTCCGAACAAGGCTCAAAGGCTAACTCCGGACAAGGCCTAGAGGCTACCTTCGAAGTTAGCCTGACACTTAGCTTCTGGCAACCTTTAAGGAATCTTGAGGGCTTCGCTCCGGAGGGCTCCGAGAGGCCTTGTTCTAGAGGGCTTCGATGGGTTTCGGGGGCTTCGCCCCAGCGGGCTCCGAAGTATACCCTGGGACCTGGAAACAACTTCTTTGGGAAGGAACATGCTTCGACAGTGTTGGGCTCCGGGCCGAAAAATGTCGGAGGCTGACGTCATTTGGCCCCTGTTCAAGGGAAAACTATTCCCCCAACACTTCCTTTCACATAACTTGTAAGATCAAATTTAATTCCTATAGTTACTCATCCTTCTAGCTTCTTTTTGGGTCCCCTGGGCAACCCGGACCACACTGACTTAATAAATGCCGAAACTTGTAGGTTCCCTTTTAAATATTCCCCCATGCGCCCTTCGAATGGGGGTTATGGTTTTGATTATTCCCCTTCTCCTTTCCTGGCTAGCGTGACTGGTACCTTAGGGTGTCAGCCACCTATCGCCCCTTTTGGGATGACATTGATATCGATCAACGCATTGTCCTTTCTCTTACCGAGCCATATTTGAATGAGCCGATGTTAGCTGTGTCCTGCTACTTCTGGTCTGACACCTTAAATGCTTTCATCTTTGGTCACGGGCCAATGAGTCCTTTACTTGATGTCCATTTTTTGACCTGTCTGAATATTGACTCATTGGCCAACCCTTTCTCCTTTCGCTTCTAACCTTTTTCTCTTCTTAGTGTCACGCTAGCCAACAACTGGGACCGATATATTGCGAGGCACAACAAGAAAAATGGCGCCGTATAAATTGTTGAATACATTGCTTTCCTAAACCTCTGGTTGGAAGAGTTCTTTTTTGCATAACGACTTTGGCTCCGACCTTCCAATTTCTTTTTTTATCTGAACAACTTGCCGCCCATTTGCGGATCCCACTCGGTCGCTACCTCCTTGGAGCGACCTATCGTCTTCTCCACCTTGTATCGACCGACCTATTGGCCGGTAATGTCGTCGGCCAACCCAGAGGTGCTTCATGGTTTCTCCAGCTTTGCTCATTGTTTATACAACCGATGTCATTGGAGGAATCCCCCTTAACCAATCGCTTTTTCCCACTGATTTTGTAGAATCGACCATCCCCACTTATTGCTACTACTCTTCTTTGGGTGAGGCGGCAGCATCTCTTCCTGCTTTTCCTATTTTCTCCATGGCGTTAACCGCATCCTTCAAGAGCTTCTACCTCAGTTTCTTCAACCGGGCTATCTGGTTCCTCTTCGGATTTTATTCAGAGTATGCACTCCCCAATCGGCTGGTTTTGCCCAATGTATATCGGGACGAAGAATCCTTTCGTATATTCTTAGCAATAATCTTTCCTTGCTTGCTTCCTGTTGACTTCACTGATGAGCATCCCCATCGGTCCTCCTACGAGTTTTATCACCCATCGGTCTTCTCCCGGCAGTTGGGCTTCAGCCAAATCCCACCCCATCTTTCCTTTGTTAGCCGGATCCAAACCAATGGGAGGGTTACAAGCACCTAGGAGTGGGAACGTCCTTCCCAAATGACTGATGGGATCAACATCAGAGGTCTCCTTTCCTGGATGACTTGTCGAGCGACTTCTATGGCCTTCCGCGAATGGTGCGGTGAGTTGAAGCAGCATATCTTCAACCGTTCCTCACTGGTTTATCGGGAATGGCTTCACCCAGACGATGTTGATGCAGGCCCCGAGGTAAGTGCTTCGACCCCCTTTTTTTTGTTCCCACTGTCTTCGATACAATACGTGTCGGTATCTGTCATCATGATCTTGGGTGGTGGTACCCCCACTCCTAAGGCATGGGTGAATGGATGGCGGTCCTAGATTGCTGACCACGCCGAGAATATTTGATTAGGTGTAGGTGGAGGAAGCCGTCTTGAAAGTGAAGGTGAGGGGAGCCTCCCAAGTAGTTGTCTGCCATACAATTGCCTTGTAATCTGAAAAACCGAATATGTATATAATTTATAAATATACTTTATAGAAAAGGATTATTTTTAGTTTTTCTTAAATATGAAAATGCACAAAATAAATAGGAATCTAGAGAAATAACCCAAACCAGGGTCTAAGAAAATTATGTTATGATCTTAAGACCAAGACATATTTTTGAGAATTTTTACAAATTTTTATAAGCTTGACAAGTAGCCCATAAATTTTAAACTAATTACATCAATTATTTTTATTCAGAAATACATTTTAAACAGTATTGGGCCACCCCCTCCCTTTCTCTCTCCACACGCCGGCCTAGCTCGTTACTCCATGCTCCCCCCGCACTAACATGCGGGCCTCGCCCATCAGTGTCTCCCCCTCTCCATGCGCGCGCCCAAGCCCCTGTCCCCACCTGTCAGTGCCAACTTCCTAAGCCCTCACCAGCCCGCTGACGAGGCACCCCGACCTAGTGGCACCGACTATTGCTGCTCTCGTGCCCACACCCGCCCGCTGACACTGGACCCCACTTGTTAGCTTTGTCTTCCCCGCGTCGCCCCACCCCTAGTCGGAATATGCCTCTCCCTCGGAATTTGAAGCAGGCACAGAAGCTAGCCGGGCGCCTTGCCGCTCTCAGTCATTTCTTGGCGAGGTCGGCTGAAAAAAGCCTACCCATTTTCAAGGCATTGCGAGGCTCCAAAGACTTCGAATGGACTCCGGAATGTCAAGATTTCTTCGACAAGATAAAAGAATACCTCGCCGATCTCGTTGCCCTCGCAACACCACGGGCCAGCGATCCCTTTCTGGTCTACCTCGCCGCCTCAAGCAGTGCGGCGAGTGCAGCGTTGATACAAGAAGAAGACACTGGCAGAAAGCTGATACAACACCCTGTATACTTTGTGTTTGAAGCCCTCTCCAGAGCAAAAACTCAATATTTCGAGCTCGAGAAGGTGGCGTATGCTCTCGTCATGGCATCCCGAAAGCTTGGGCACTACTTCTTGGCCCATGATATAATCATTCCAAATGCCTATCCCCTGGGCGACATGTTCCAGAATAAGGACGCGACTGGGCGAATCGGGAAGTGGGCGGTAGAGCTTGCTCCGTTCGGTATCTCCTTTGTGGTTCGGACTGCCATTAAGTCCCAAATCCTTGCTGATTTCATTACCGAATGGACGCCAGCAGTTAGTCACACCAATGACGAAGCAGGCGGGGGAGTGTGGACCATTTATTCAGATGGTGCCTACCAAGCTTCCGGAGCTGGCGCTGGGGCGGTGATCATTTCCCCCTCCGGGCAGCAAGCTTTATACTCCGTTCATTTGAACTTCAAAGCTACAAACAATATTGCTGAATATGAAGGAGCGCTGCTGGGTCTTCGCAAGGCGCACGCGCTAGGAGCCGCCCGTGTGGTTGTCAAGACTGATTGTCAAGTCGTCGTCGGACACATAGACAAAAGTTTCCAGGCCCGACACCCCGACCTTGCCGCCTACCTCGAAGCCATTCAGAAATTCAAGGCATCTTTCAAGGGGATATCTGTTCAGAGCATACCAAGGAGTGAAAACTGCCAAGCGGATGCCCTCGCTAAAGCCAGCGCTGGCGGTCACGCTCTCCCGCCCACTGCCTTTTTCGAAGAACTTGCCGATCCATCGGCGTCTCTCCACGGAGATGTGTCGTCCCCCGCGCCGATGGGTACTCCGATGACCCCTCGGCCGGGTACAGTCCTTTGCATGGCCGATGGCGACTGGAGAGAGCCCATTCTGTGAGCACTCAATGGCGATATGGACGACCGACCTAGTCGGAGCTGGCGCAGCTTCAACTTCGCGCCAGGCCCTACCGAACCATTGACGGAATCCTATACAAGTCGGGTGTATGCTCTTCGCTGCTTCGGTGCATTTCTCGTCCATATGGATTACTAATGCTCCGGGAGATCCATGAGGGTCTGTGTGGTAGTCACTTAGCCCCTCGAGCACTCACCGGGAAGACTCTCCGACAAGGTGTGTATTGGCTCACAATCGTCGCCGACGCCGAGGATCTAGTGCACACCTACCAAGGGTGCCAATGGATGGCCCCCGGTCAGCCTACAGCTCATCGCACCCGTTTGGCCCCTAGCCCGCTGGGGGATGGACCTCATTGGACCGTTCCCCAGGGCAAGGGGCAACTTGCACTTTGTCGTCGTCGCCGTCGAATACTTCTCTAAGTGGGTCGAGGCCGAACCATTGACTGCCATTACCTCCCGAAGCGTCCAAAAATTCTTTTGGCAGAATAGTCTGCCACTTCGGAGTGCCCAAACAACTCATGCTAGACAATGGCACTAAGTTCGATGCTGGGTCCTTCAAGGCATCTGCGAGGAGTTGGGAGTCCAGCTATGCTTCGCAACGGTCCGGCATCCCCAGTCAAATGGAGCTGTCGAGAGGGCCAATGGGCATATTTTATTCGGCCTCAATAAGCGCATCGTGGGTTTAGCCAAGGGATTGTGGCCTAAAAAGCTACCTAAAATCATGTGGTCCATTCGGGCCACTCCTTCCTGAGCTACCAGGTTCACCCCGTTCTGGCTCCTGTTTGGCGATGAAGCAATGACACCGACGGAGCTTCGGGCTGGTTCTCTGCGGGTCACGACTCCCGAAACTGATCAAGAGCGCGCCGTCTCCCTCGACCTCATGGAGGAATCAAGGCTCCGAGTCGTCGCCAACCTCTCTCAGTACTAGAAGCAGACGAAGGCATGGTATGACCCCAAAGTCAAGCGCAACGAGTTCTAGCCAGGAAACCTCGTCCTGTGCGTGGTGGCTGCTCCAACGAAGCTGGGAAATAAATGGGAAGGCCCGTACATCGTAATCGGCTCCGAGCAGCCAGGGTCCTACCGTCTAGCTACCTTAGAGGGTGAAGATCTGAAGCACACTTGGCATACGGAGCACTTGAAGCGCTATTTTGCATAATTCCATACACATCTTCTGATGTTAATTATTGTTGTATCAGATCCTCGATTCAATAATAATATATGGTGGATGTTTTGACCAAAGTGGACGCACTGCGGTATCAAGCGTAGTTTCACCAACCTATTCGGATTTCGAACTTCGGCTCGACGCACCCCCTGTTCAGGTTCCGAGCTCCAGCTCGACGCACCCCTATTTGGGTTCCGAGCACTGGCTCGACGCACCCCCTGTTTGGGTTCTGAGCTCCGGCTCGACGCACCCCTATTTGGGTTCCGAGCTCCGGCTAGATGAACCTCCTCTTTGGGTTCCGAGCTCCGGCTCGACGCACCCCTATTCGGGTTCCGAGCTCGGGCTCGACGCACCCCTATTCGGGTTCTGAGCTTCGGCTCGACGCACCGCTATTCGGGTTCCGAGCTCCGGCTCGACGCACCCCCTATTCGGGTTCCGAGCTCCGGCTCGATGCATCCCTATTCGGTTCTGAGCTCCGGCTCGACGCACCCCCTATTCGGGTTCCGAGCTCCGGCTCGACGAACCGACTATTTGGGTTCTGAGCTCCGGCTCAGCGCACCCCCTATTCGAGTTCTAAGCTCCGACTCGACGCACCCACTATTTGGGTTCCGAGACCCGGCTCGGCGCGCCCACTATTCGGGTTCCGTACCCCAACTATTCTCTCTTTCCTTCTAGCCGACCTAAGTGCAAGCGGTTTGTGCCCAGTCGATGAGTCGCCTACCCACAAAGGACGGGGGGAAGGAAGGACAGAGATCGCAAGAAAGGCTTTGATTATTTACATCATACATAGAGCGTGAACAACATATGTTGCGAAATCAAGCCGAGGAATAAGACTAGGAAAATTCCTCATCTAAGCCGGGCAGGAAGCGGAAGCCTTTCCGGTGCGAAAGGTCACCCGGGCCAAAGCCCCCTCCGGTCGGGGGCTCCGTCGCTGCGCGATTGGATTTCTCCTTCCTCTTCTGCCTCTTCTCTTCCATATTTTGAGCCCGTAAGGCTTTCTGATCATCCTGGAGTTGGGCCCAACTGCGCAAACCTTTGCCTCTGGGCTGCAGTTCATTGAAGTCGGCCTCCACGTCAGACCAATCCACCTGTTCGGGCGACAAAGACGGAGCTCGAGTTTCTCTCTCCTCTTCCTTGATTAAACTTAAGACCTCGTGAAGGATCTCGGGGATTGCGTGTCCGTCAACACCCCGAGGGATGGCAAAGCGTGTAGGCCGGTTGGTCCTAAGGGCCTCGAAAGCGGCCCACTGGCGCCGAAGGGTCTCACCCTCATCAAGAACCTCGACATCAGAGTCATGGGTGGAGCGAATGCCCTGAGTAATTTCCAGAAAGTAGTTACCCTTTATTAATAAACTACCAAGTTCCTATCTACCAAGTAGTTACACCTTCGGGTCCAGTTGGCGCGCTGCGGCTGGGGGCTTCGAGGAAGTCGAAGGTTCGCTCAAGCGAAGGGCTTCGTCCAGCCAGGCCTTGACTGTGTCAGGGCCCTCGGCTTGCCAAGTCACCTGGAGAACCCTCCAGGACTGGGCTACCGCCGAGCTGGGGGAAAGGAGATGGCTCCCCCCGAAGGTGATGGGTTGAGAACTCGAGGGCGAAGGCAAGGCGCTCCCAGAAGTATCCAGCTGATGAAGAATTTTGAGGGCAGCTACCCGGGCCGATACCTCACCGTATCTTGACACGGTGAAGCCTATCTGCTGGACGACAGCCTGGATGAACTTCAGCCGACAGCTAAGGGGCTCCCGAGCGACGTCAAAAGCCGTACACCCAGTGCCATAGCATGCCAGCACCCTCCGAAGGGACACCACAGTGTCAGCCGCTGTCTTCTTCCCCTGAGCTAGCGCCTTGGTCGCCGCCTCATTCCAGGCCAGAAGGTCCGCCGCGGTCCGCTCGAGCTGGAGTACCCGGGCTTCGTGGACTTCAGTGGCAGCTGCCCTCCCCCGAGGCTCCTCCATCTCCGAGACCTGGCCTTGAAGTGCAAAGACCTCCGCCTCGAGCTGGTCTACCTCTTCAGCCTAGGACCGAAGACTCTCCAGATCCGCAACTTGGGCCTAGAAGATGTTGACCTCCGCCTCGAGCTCGTCTGCTTGAGCAGCTCGAGCTCGAAGCCCCTCCAGTTCAGCGACTTGGGCCTTGAGGGCATCAACCTCCATGGCCTGGGCCTGAAGTGCCTCGTCCCTGGCGACCCGAGGACGAAGGGCTTTGACCTCCGACTCCAGCGCCCGGAGCCGGTTGATCTCGGCCGCTTGCTCCCGGATCGTCCTCTCAGTGGTCTCCGCTTGCTTGGAGAGCTCCGAAGTGCTGCTCTCACGACGGCTACGTTCAGAGAGCAAGGATAATAGTGAACCCTGTGCCAGCGCGACTACCTGCACATGAAACAGTGAGTTAGAAAGAAAAAGGGGGCTAGGGGCTCGTCCCGGAGCGCTCTGAAGGCGTACCTAGCTCGCGGCACTCTCAATGGCCCGGCTGAGATCGACGCCGTCCACCTGGCCAAGCTCATCTATCAGCTCGGCCTCCCTCAAGCGCAGGTAAGAATCGTGGAGAGGAGCCGTACTCGCCGTGAAGTCTTCTCCCTCCTGCAGGAAGGGGACCAGGAGGGGCACACTAGAGCACGCACGCTTCAAGTCGGAGGGTGGCTGGATCTCGGCCTCCCGACCGGCCCCCTCGGGGGTTTCTTCCAGGGTCTCCTCTGATTCTGCCTCGTCACCTAGTCTCGGAGCCCCTGCCGCATTCGCAGGGACTTCGGGCCCTATGTTGGTGGCATCCCCGAAGAATACCGGAACTGGAACCGGAACCCGGGCGGATGTACCTCGTCTAAGTAAAGAGACGAGTAGAACCATGTACCTTCATCCGCGGTTTCAACTGGGACATCTGAAGGCTGGACGCGTCCCAGGGTGCCCGGCCATTAAAACAGCTCGTCCATTGAGTTTATCGGTGAACCCGCCGCCACCGCAGTGAGTTCGGCCTCGACGTCGGCGCTCTCCTCGACAGCCCCCGGGGGATCAGCTAACCCCCCGGTCTAGGTTGTTAGTTTCCCGGCTCCCCCGAGAACTAGCAGAGACCCCCTCCGAGGCCAGACCACGCGGAGGGGTGGACTTAGGAGACGCCTCTACTCCAGCGCTTGGTACCTCCTGCCCGGCGACTGTGGGCTCGGATGGACTAGCGCGTCTCCAGCACCGCCAGAGGATGGTTGCTCCAAGTGGATTGAACCTAGATCCGCTAAAGAGTCGTCCGGCTCCATCCTGGCCCCCTCGCTGGAGTACCGCCATTCAGAGTGGGAGGCGGAGGAGTGAGCCGGGGAAATCCTCTTCGGACCCTTTGCCGTCCTCTTTTTCTTCGAAGGATACTTAGGAGAGAGCCCAGCGTCCGGGTCAGCCGCCCTCTTCTTCGAAGAAGCGCGGAGGGCCTCCCTCTCTGGGAAGGGTGGAGGAGTGAGCTCGAGCGCGTCCCTCACACGGTTGTATCACCCCCAGGATACGACCGGAGTGGGAGCCCCGAGGATCTTCTCGGCGAACTGGACCACCTCTTCGGGAGTTTTGGCGACGAGCAACCCTACATTCAAGGTTAGGTATGTTAGCCTTGCAGACTTCGTAGTAAAATGGCGAAGATCAAAAAAAGGCATGAACTAACCTAGCCGGCTGGAGAGCTCTGTCGACGATGATTCGTCCTGAGTGCTCTAGAGCGATGCCGACCATTCTTCCTTCAACGGTGGAATCTCAAGGGCGACGATCTCCTCCGTCAAGTCCCGCATGCTCATCCGGCGGGCGACGATCTGGAGCAGCCAGATGCGAGCGGAGACTGAGCCAGTGCTAGCTTCGATGATCGCCTCCCTCCGAAACCAAATGTGGCACGGAGGTCCAGCGAGTCCGGAGTTCAGCCCCACCCGGATGTAGAACCACCAGTGTAGCCACTTGGAGTACCACCGTTCGTTGATGGATTTTGCCGGGAAGGAGTCTGTGTACTTCTTCTGGATCTAGAAGTTGATGATCCCGTAGGCTTGCACCAGGCCATCCTTATTCTTCGGTTGGCAAAGGGCTTCGTGCATCTGAGCGAAGACCTCCGCTCTAACCTCGCAGCCTTCCGGACGCATGGCCCACTCGAAGATGGAGAGACGGGCTACGACATTCGGAGACAGCTGCGGGAGCTCAATCTAGAAGGCATCCAGAACCCCCGAAAGGAGCTCTGAAGCCAGAAATCCTAGCCCCGCGTCGAAGAATGCCTCGAAGACGACAACCTCCCCTTCGCGTGGTTTTGGGACCGACTCCGTGCCCAGTTTCCTGGCCCTTGTGTCGTGACCGAGACGGCCCCGAGTCGCAGTCTCGATGGACCCATCCGAGCACGCCGACGGCCCTAGCTCCAAAGTTTGCTCCCAAAACCGTTCTAAGGCTGGGCGGAGCTCGCGCGGGTTGCGCGCTTCCGACTGGCCGGGAGCCATCATCACCGCCGCTGCCATCTGGCGCTGCAGGAAGTGGGGATCCACTACTGCCGTGGGAGCACTCCTTTCCGCCATGACTGGAGGGAGCAGGAGATGGCAGCGAGAAGTTTGAGGAGTGGGAGTATAGCCACCAAGCTTGTGACTAAAGGCTAAACGAGTGAGCAGGGGAGGGTTTCGTCGGCCGGCGAGAGATATTTATGTGCGAGGATGGCCACTGCCTAGTCAATTCGGTGTCCCATCGGTCCGCCTTCCCCCACTCAACGCATGCATGCCGGTCACGCGGTCACCGCATTAAACTCTTGTCGGTCCACCTTTGCGCGCAAGCCTTCGACGGTTCGCCTTCCTCGCGTCGCGCGCGCGTCAAGTGCATTTATTGTGTTAAAGCCACGCCTTTCCGCCTTCTCGTGCACCGGTGTCTGATGGTCAAGGTCACATGGGCGTCAAGACCGGCCGGTCAAAGTGCTCCTCTACGGAGTATGACACAACTAGTTCATCCGAAGCGCTCCGAGGCCAGCACCCGGCCCCTAGGCTCTAGGGCATTTCTAAGGCCCTGAAGCACCTCCGAAGCACTCAAACGAGGATGGCTCGCAGCAAAAGATCCTGGACCTCTCTGTGAGTTGATTTCCTATAAATTATCAAAATTATCTTGTGCGCTCCTTCCCTTTCTTCCGTGCAGGGCTCTCGAGCAGAAAGAAGCGAGGGGCTACTGTTGGGGGAGATAATCCTGATGGCGGTTTGAAGCGCAAGGAGCAGTATGGTCCGGAGGAGAGGCCACGTCCGAGAGGCCCGAAGCCCCGTGCTGGAGGTACCTGCGGGCCCCGAGGCAGGGAGGCATAGGGGTCTCCGGAAGCCCCGAAGCATACGAAAGGGGCCCTCGGACGAGGTGCCCTGCAGGATACCGGAGGCAAGCCTCCGGAAGGTGCGAAGGATCCGCGGCGCGACCGAAGACCAGGAGACGACCCGGTCAAGGTGGTCCGGGAACAGGACCGCGATCGCCTGCGCTGTGTCGGGCGATCGCTGCAGCGCCCGGCACAGTCGATACGCTGTCAGGGCTACACCTTCTGTTTGTACTATGTAGCAGCTATTCTTGTCTGTATTACGAGCCTGTGCCAGGCCAAGCAACGGTTGAGGGGTTTTGGAAGCATTAGACCCTTTAGGGACAGGTTGCTCTATAAATACTCCTGTCTCCAGTTGTAATGGAGACATGATCTGAGAATACAATCTTAGCCCCACACTCCATTACTCTCAAAAACTTGTTGCTTCGATCCGTCGTTCCAACACCCCCCATTTAACCGATGTGTTAAAACCCAGAATCACCGTGTGCATGCATGGAAGGAGCTCGTCGGAGTTAGGATAGTAAACACTCGGGTTTCCATGTATTGGGCCACCGCGTTTACTGCTCAACAGCCCTATAAAGCCCCTCATACCCCTTCCATGTTTGGCCCTCGCCCGAACGTACCCCGTGCCAATAGAGAACTTCGCGTAGCATTTTTAGCGCCGCCCCTTTTCTCCCCGTCCGGCCACCGCTCGCCATCACCGGAGACCTCCATTCTCCATGCCATCGACTCCATTGTCTTCCTCGGGACATCCCTGACCCCAGCCACCCCTCCGTCACCATCAAAGCCCACCGGAGCGCCGTCCTGCCATCGACCCGAGACCCCTCCTCCGCACTCGCACGTCGCCGGCCACCACCCGACGACCTCAGGCCCCCGCAATGGTATCATCATGCTCTCCTCATCGTCCTATTTCCATTTCTGCATTCAGTTAGGGCCCCCAGCCATCGCCGTCACCGCTAGCCAGTCGCCACCCCTCGGCCGTCGTAGGAGAAGATGACCAGCACGGGTAATTACCCGTGCCGTGTCGGATTCAACCTCCACCGCTCGATCTAATCCGAGCAATCAAGATTGAAACCCGCTCGGGTTTGATCTGGACCGCTCATCTGATCGAAGCGGTATCACATGCTCTCAGCCGTTAGATCTTCATTAAATCTGGACCATAGATCCATACTGATTCGGTTGTTTTAATCTCAGTCGTTGATTTTCATTTAAAATACCCGCCTCGCCCTCGTGCATCGGATCACGATCCAACGATGATCCACGATCTGGTTCATGCGCACAGTGCGTGGGTTCATGGTGGACTGGACTCACCATGGACCGGCGATTGTTTAGGGTTTAAATTAAATTCCAAAAATTGATTTAAACTTCAAAAATTCATAACTTCTTCAAATTAACTACAAATTTTACCATTCAAATTTTATAAAATTCATCTTTTTATTCTCTACATTCTGGACCAATTTACTTGAAATGTTTGTACAGTTTATTATCCAAAAATAAAACCAAAAGCAATGTTTTAATCTTTAAAAATTCATGTTTACCCCATTTTAGCTCCAAAACTCCTCATTTCAATTCTAGAAAGTTTCTCTTCTGTTTTTCCACAACTTTAGCCAATTTAAATGAAATGATTGTACTATTTATCTTTGTATGTTTAAATTGATTGTTGTTCTCATTTTGTGGGCCACGAAGACTACCCGGAAGTCCCACCATAATTTTTGAGCATATTGAACATAGTTTTCTTAAAATATCGCTAAACCCATAGGTTATAAATGCATTAGTCAAATTGAAAGCCTTACATTATATTTATTTAGATCCCCGACCTTGAAGTGCGAACCCAAGCCATGCTATTGAGCCTAAACTCCTTGTCACCATAATAATAGTATTATTAGATAGTGTCCAATGTACAAACACAACTGCTATAGGATAAAAATGAGTCGTAGATACTTTTATTCTATTATATGATTCCCCATGATTTCTCTCACCTCTGGAATTCTATTGGTTATGGAGTTATGGTTTAGTATGTTAGCATGGTGGGTTCTGGGTGCAAGAGAGGACATTGGTTAGTCACACCTGGGGTACTATAAGGACTGGTCTGTGGGATCTGTTGCAATACACTTCCGTACTAACCACAAGTCTAGTGGCTAAGTACTAACTAAGGCATGGGGTGCTCCAACTCGAGGCACCACTTGGAGATGGGTCAAGCAGCACTTGCGGGTGGCTTGTACTAATGTGGTGCAAAAGGGGGTGCGACGTTGTCCAGTGCGCTAGCACGCCGGTGAAACCTAGAGCGGGTGTTATCGGATTGGAGCACCTCATGCTAAGGTTTTGGCATGAGTTCCCATGGTATGGGTTATCTCGTTACACTTTGGTGTGGGGGATGAGTGTGTGCCTTGTGGGTACAGTAGTACACCTCTGATCAGAGTTTAAATCTTTTCGAAAAGCCGAGCTCACAGTCAAGGGAGGGTTGCGTGACATCTCACAGTTAGTTTACTATTATGAGTGTTGCATGATGATTTGGCATGTGAGGATTGTTGAGCGAGGAGGGTCAATTGGGCTCCTCGAGTTAGAAGATGTTGCATTGTTCATGTTTATTATTCTGTACAATTAAATTTGACTACACTAAATGTTGCAACATGAAAATGCACTTTTCCTCACTTTAAACCCTTATCATTTCTTTGTTATTACCCTACATTACTATTGTATTCTCAGTGGCTTGTTGAGTACTTCTGTACTCATACCCGTTGGAACACACTCCAGAGACTGCATACTATGAGGAGGATGGTCTGGAGTAGCGACCCAGTCAAGGACGCAAGACTGGCGGAGATGTTCATCACATAGTTTTATTTTCATGGTTTCCTTTAATTTTACACTTATGTAATAATGTGGTTTGCGAACCATGGATGATTGACCGTATGTACGTTGGCACATGATGGACATCTTGTTATTATTTTTTTTCTATGGAAATTCAATAATGTCTGGATTTTATTAAATTTGGGCGCCCCATAGTCTAGACTTGAACTATGTTTTCTCTAGCGTATGTTAACCCAGCATCGACCATCTAAAGTGATGTCATTGGTATCATCTGTCTTGCACGAATATACCTAGGCATTTATCCAAATGCTAGGGAAGTATTTCTTCAGATATTTTCCATTTAACACTTTTTCTGAACACTTCCCCGTCCAAACATTCGAGCAAATAGGCATTGCCAGGCACCACTCGATGTATCCAAAATGGCCCTTACCAATTGGGGTAACACTTACCAAACTGATTATCTTTAGATCCGATCGGTAGGATAAGTTTCCACATGATTTCTCCTTGTTCGAATGATTTCAGCACCACCTTCTTATTGTACAACCTGGCGACCCTTGCCTTATTTTCCTCAATATTTTCAAGAGATTTTAATCGCACATGCGCCAAATCGTCTAGCCCATCTATCATCAGATTATAATAATCATCGGCTGTGAGTTGGTCTTGTAATTCGATCCTTCTCGAGCCGATATTATTTTCCCATGGCAACACGGCCTCATGGACGTGCACTAGTTGATATGGCAGTACTTGAGTAGATCCGTGACGCACCATCCGATAAGCCTAAAGTTCCTCTGATAGGGACTGATGCCAACGCCTCGGCTGTTCGCTGATCATGCACTTTATCAACTTGATCAAACTTTTGTTGGATGCCTTTGCTTGTCCGTTGGTCTACGCATAATATGGTGATGAATCCAAGAGTTTGATCCCCATGCCAGCTGTGAACTGTTGAAACTCTTATGATACGAAAATCATCCCTGATCCATGGTGGTGATCCATGGGATCCTGAACTAGTATATTATGTGTTCCCTGATAAACTCGATGGCATCGACAGATGTGATTTTCTTGAGTGGAATGGCCTCTACCCATTTTGTGAAATAATCAGTGGCTGCAATTATGAATGTGTGATCTTTGCTTGATGCCAGGTAGATTTGACCGATCATATCGATACCCCACCACTTGAAGGGCCAGGGTTTGATTATCGGGTTCATTGCCGATGCGTGTGCCCTCTGGACGGCTCCAAATTTCTGACAACCTTAGCACCCCTTGTAATATGTTATGCAGTCCTCCACTATAGTCGGCCAAGAGTAACATGCCCTTCGCAGAAACTATTTCATTTTCTTGGTTGATTGATGTGTTCCGCATATATCATCATGAACCTCGCACATTACCACTTTAGCCTCTTTGACACCTATGCATCTGAGGAGGATCCCATCGGTCGTTCGGCGGTATAAATCCTCGCTAAGCATGACGTACCTCGTTGCCTGATACTGATGTTTTCTTGGCACCGATATCGAAAGGTCCTTTAGATAATTAATAATATCATACCTCCATTCATCGGCCTCTATCTCCGCAATTTCGACCTCAACCAACCTGGACATTGGCTTGTATCTTGATGTCGTTTGGGCCAACTCGTTCGCCTCCAACTTCTGCTCTCTTGGGATGTGAGTGAAAACCATGCTTTAGAAACTTGTCATTATAGTGTTGACACGAAAACGTGCCCCCGCACTTGGGTCAGTTCGGCGATCCAAAAGTGTACGGATACTTAGGGACGAGCCTAAGCGTGACGCAGCACCGACATCGCGTTCTGACTACCCTTAGTCATGATAAGGGGGGTGGAGTTGCCAGGCAATCAGATCACATGAAATAATCCAATTAGCCGAAAGAAATATATTTAAACAGAACAAATCAGCAAACCGGTCAGAGCCTGTTTGCTTCAGAGTGTGATGCGAAGGGGGTCGCCGAAGTATACCTTCGGCGTCTAGTGCGAAGTGTCCCGCTGAAGGGTACCTTCGGCGTTCACACTGATCTGGTCGAAGGTGAACTCCGAACGAATCTGGACGCGACAATCACCTCCGAACGGTGGGTTTCGGCGTGAAGTCTCTGACACGGCAAGATACAGAATGGTGACTCAAGGGCTGCGCGTGGGCGTGTCTTCATCTAGAGCGGAGTACGAGCATGGCGAAGCCTATCGTGATGAAGCCTTTTGGCGAAGCGTGCGGTCGAAGCAGCAGTCTCACCGAAGGGTGTCCTGGCAGCCTCCAAAACTGATCTCTCAGCTCCGAACATCTCCGATGAAGTAGCTCCGAACGTGGAAACCTGTAACAGAGAAGGTGCGAAGTACTAATTCGGCCTGAGGACCGAATTCTGCTAAGTGTTGCACCAGTGGCGAAGGTAGCAATCTATTACGCAGATTAGCAGATACTTCACAGGCGAAGTAACAAGGCAATAGCAATCTATTACGTAGATTAACAGATACTTCACAAGCGAAGTAACAAGGATTACCACTGTTCCGAAGTGGCTGGCGGAGGGCTTCCAAGCAAACCCACGAAGAGGTATAGAAAAGTAAAGGTAAATAAATGTGATCAAAGCTAGGGCTTTGTGTTTGATTTGTGTTGGGGGGTCCCTAAGCTGGCCTCACCTCTCTATTTATAGGGCCAAACTTCTGATCTAATCTGCTATAATTCGGCTTGGATAGAGAAAAAAACTTAGCCGGAATCATATCTAACTCTATCTCTGCTGAAGTGGGCTTCGGCCAGGCCCGTCGAAGTCTGCTCCTCGGGCCGAAGCTTCGGCGGCGTGGGCCTACGAAGGCTTCCTGGCCAAAGGCTGTGGGCTGGCCAGAGGCTTTCAGAGCTCATAGCCCAATGGACCTTCAGCCCTATAGGGCTTCGGCCTGACCCCGGACACGTGTATTTTTGCCCAAATCACCAAAATTGATATTTTGACAATCTCAGCCATTAATGCCATTTTTTGCTATCAACATATAGCTTGGCACTGATCATGGTATTCTCTTAGTACATCATCCTTGCACTCATATTCATCTGATAGTTGTCTCATGATTAGTAGAGAGTCGCCGAGATTCTCAATTGTATCAGCACCCACTTTGTCTAATAACTGCAATCCTTTTAGCACAACTTCGTATTCGGCCTGATTGTTGGTGGATAAAGGCTTGATAGTGTATGCAAATTCAAACAGTGCCCCCCGAGGGGAGATGATCACCAGGCAGATACCACATCCATGCCGACATACCGATCCCTCAAAGAATAATGTCCACAGTGCCGGCTCCACATGAGTCACCATCTTATCCCTGTGTTGAACTATGAAATTGGCTATCACTTTACCTTTTATTGTTGTTGACGCTCAAATCTGATGACAAAGCGCCAAACACATGGACACCGATCCGATGATCCAAAAATGCGTGGATACTCAGAGGTAAACCCCTAAACATAACACAATGATGACGTTGCATTCCGACGACCCTAGATAGTGACAAGGGAAATAAACGGAGTCGCCAGGAAATTAAATAATACAAAATATTATTCAATTAACCAAGTTGTAGATTAAACTACCCAACCAGCCAAATTAGGGCCGGTTGGACCGAAGCGTAACTAGCGGTCAGACCGGCCAGGTAAGCCGGTCAGACTGACGTTATACCGCCGGTCAGACCAACAATGCAAAGTGTTCTGTCGAAGGGGGCCTCAGACGTAATTTGCGAATGGGTGGCTTCTAGCCTTCGTTTGGTCGACCGAGGGAGGACCTCTGGTCAGACCGAGGATGGCTGAAGGGGTCTGAAGGGCCTCCGACGCGAAGTGGCCGAAGGGCGCTGCGGAGGGTGCTCTAGTGCGTAGAGCGAGGTGTCCCGAGCCTATATACAAAGCTCGGTCAGACTAGCCTCATGCCGCTAGTCAGTCCGACGTGTGCCGGCGTGTTAGGTGACGGCACGGCATGGGCCGGTTAGATAGGGGGTTGCCTTCGGTCAGATCGACTAACCCTGGAAGATGTGTTTTGGGGTCCCGGTGACCGTCTTTCCGTGGATGGCTTGCAGCAAGATTTCTTGGCGAAGATATGAAGATGAAACACTGCAAAAAACACCAAGAAACCAAAGGCAATTCGGCCAAGAGACCGAATCACCGGTAAAAATCGATAAAATGATAGAAATCCATTACGTGGATGAAACGGGTGATTCACAAGCGAATCAAAAAAGGAATTATCATGATTATGACGTGGTGGACGGAGAGCTTTTATTGCAAGATCACGAAGATGGACGTTAAAACTAAACCTAGGGCAAGGAAAGTAGATTGAATGTAAATGCGATTGAAGGTAAATAATAGATTGGATCTATTAGGGTTTTGGGGGGTCTCCTTGAATCGGCCTTGCCTCTATTTATAGAGGTTGGTCATGATATTCCTAGGGTCTTATTTGAGTTAGACACTAGTCCAAGTCATTAAAAATCAATTAGGGATAAAAATACCCCGAAACACTTAATCTGACTTGGACTCAGACTTGTGCTAGTCTAACCAAGCCCACACGGCTGGTCTGACTGGGCCTACATGGCTGGTCAGACCAGGCATACATGGTCGGTTGGACCAGCTTGTGCCAGGTCTTGGCATATTTTCGGCACAAATTAGCAAAAATTGATATTTTGACAACTTTGACGATTAATGCCATTTTTTCTATCAACACATGCCACCTACATTTTGGCAATCTTTAGTGAACCAAAAGCACAACGCGCTAAGGGCGTTATGCTCCATATCGGCCTTTCGACACTTCAAGCGTTTGCCACATGCTCAGGAAGTACTTTTTCAAATACCTACCATTCAAAGCTATACGAAATCACTCTCCTTGTAGAGACTCTAGCAAATAAGCATTACCTAGAGCGATTTCAACAACTCTAAAAGGACCTTCCCAACTATGCGACCAGTTACCAAACTTTGGGCTTTTAGTTCCTAAAGGAAAATTAATCTTCCAAAAAAAGACACCAACTTGAAATGATTTTCATCTCATCTTCTTATTGTAAGCTCTAGACACTCTTCTTTTGTCTCTTTCTATAGCCTCTAGAGCTCTTAATCTCTTACCGATCACCTCTTCTAAGTTATCCTTCAAAAGAGTTTCATACTCATCGGTCGATAAGCCATCTTGCTTAAGCAACCTTAACGAGCCAAGATTCACCTCTATAGGTAAAACAACTTGTGGGATCAGAATGGCGACTAGAGGGGAGTGAATAGATGCCTCAACAAATTCTCGTGAATTAGATGGCCTATTCAGATCACCCAACGCACCTCCATAAATTTCAGATTCAAATTTGAAACTATCAGTACAAATAAGAGCAACAAAATTAGTTCAAAATGAACATTCAGTCTTGTTCAGAGTTTGAAGTGTCGAAGCACTCTATCGACAATTGATATTCCGAACTACAGTGAGTAGATCGACAACTGGATGATCGACAGAGGTAAATCGGTAACTGAAACTTCAACAAAGACTAGAAATTCAGAAAACTCCTTTAACACATTCACTTGACACTTTGAGCCAAAACTTGACACAAATGGTTGATCAATTTAGTACTAATTGTCCAAGTTCATGTACAGTTTGTGATACTTCTCATTTGAAATGTGATACAGATTCAGGTTTTAGGATTTAGCAATTTCAGCCACAATAATGAACTGTTGTATACTCAAAATGAATTCAAGTCAGGTTCTGATGAAAACTGGATGTTGAACAGTACTAGGTAAATTCAATTCAGAACAAAAATTGAAGCTATACATTGACTTTAGTTCAGATTTGCAGATAATTAGATCAAAACAAATTTGTTAACTATACACCTGAAGTGTAAACAGCAACTTTGATTGACATAAGAGAAGTTTCAACAAACTAGATCAAGTTTGACATTGAACTCAAATTCAGATTAAAGAACTCAAAAGTAAGCAAGATCAACAATCAAAGAAGAAATGCACTGTTCAGAAAATGTGCTCAAACTAAAACTGAAACTGAATTTTGATCAAGGATATAACATGTTCTGGTAGATATTGATCTCAAATTCAGAATATAAACTTCTGTTTGCAAAACACAGTCTAATACATTTAGACTCTATTTGTAGCAGAATCACCAAATAACATCAACAGAATCAGTAGAAACAATCTTCAAGTGACTATGCAATCAAAATAGATTTCATACCAAAAGCAGTACTTCAATGATATCTAGCCAAGATTTTTAGGTGATCAAGCATCTCTATCAAGAAGTTTACTGGATGAAGATAATGAATTAAATCAGTACCAGATCAACCAGCCAAAAGAAATTAAACACTTCATAAACTTTTCAGGAGAATAAATACAAAATCTGAAAACTACTGGATGATAAACAGCGTAACATAGTTTGTTGGGACTTTATGCTTATCCAATGCCCACCATATGAGATTCCTAGGTATTTTATCATAGGACTTTTCCAAGTCGATAAAAACCATGTGCAAGTCCTTCTTCTGCTCCTTATACCGCTCCATGACCTGTCTTATTAAAAAAATTGCTTCCATGGTTGACCTTCCAGGCATGAATCCAAATTGGTTCATGGTGATATGCGTCATTCCTCTTAGGCGATGCTCAATAACTCTCTCCCAAAGCTTCATAGTGTGGCTCATGAGCTTAATCCCTCGATAGTTGGTACAACTTTTAATATCTCCCTTGTTCTTGAAGATTGGTACTAGTGTACTCCTCCTCCACTCATCGGGCATCTTGTTTGATTGAAAAATATGGTTGAACAACTTGGTTAGCCAAACGATAGCAATATCCCCAAGGCATTTCCACACCTCTATTGGGATACCATCCGGACCCATCGCCTTGCCCCCCTTTCATCCTCTTTAAAGCTTCTTTGACCTCTGACTCTTGGATCCTGCGTACAAAGCATCTATTTAAATCATCAAAGGAGTCATCCAATTGGGTATCCATAGTCTCATTCTCACCATTGAAAAGATTGTAAAAATACCTCTGCCACCTCTGTTTGATGTCTTGTCCTTTCACCAAGAGTTGATCCATCTCATCTTTAATGCATTTAACTTGGTTGAGGTCCCTTGTCTTCCTTTCCCGAATCCTAGCCATCTTATAGACATCCTTCTCCCCTTCTTTTGTACTTAGTCTTCGGTAAAGATCATCATAGGCTCGGCCCTTTGCCTCACTCACAGCTCGCTTAGCAGTCTTCTTTGCTACCTTATACCTCTCTATGTTGACCATGCTCCTGTCATGGAACAAGCTCCTGTAACATTCTTTCTTCTCCTTTATTGCCTTTTGAACATCCTCGGTCCACCACCAAGTATCTTTAGGTTCACCTCTGCTCCCTTTGGTCACTCCAAACACTTCTGACGCCACCTTCCTAATACAAGTTGCCATCTTCACCCACATGTTTGCATCTTCTTCTTCGGACCAAGCGCCCTCCACAGAAACTCTTTCCTTAAAAACTTTGAAAGTCTCCCCTTTGAGTTTCCACCACTTCGTCCTCGCAATTTTGGCTTGTTTATCCCTATGGGTACGGATCCGAAAACGAAAGTCAGCCACCACAAGATTATGTTGGGGCACACCACTCTCTCCAGGTATCACCTTACAATCCAAACATGCTTGTTTATCTTCTCTCCTAGTGAGAACGAAGTCGATCTGGCTCGAACGATGGCCACTACTAAAAGTCACCAAATGAGAATCTCTCTTCTGAAGAAAGTGTTGGCTATCACTAGGTTGTAGGCTACAGCGAATTCCAAAATATCCTCTCCTTCTTGATTCCTACTACCATACCCGAAACATCCATGAGCCAGCTCATAACCTGCCTTTGTTGAACCTACATGACCATTGAGATCTCCTCCTATGAAAAGCTTCTCATTGTTTGGTACTGCTCTGACCATGCTATCTAAGTCTTCCCAGAACTTTCTCTTCTCGCTCTCACTGAGACCAACCTGAGGGGCAGATGCACTTATTATGTTCAAGACCACATCCCCCAAAACTAGTTTGACTAAGATAATCCTATCTCCCTTCCTTTTGACATCCACCACTCCATCCTTAAGGCTCTTATCAATCAGGATACCTACTCCATTTTTGTTTGTTACTGTTCCTGAGTACCAAAGCTTGAAACCAGTGTTCTCCACCTCCTTCGCTTTTTGCCCCTTCCATTTTGTCTCCTGGACACATAGGATATTAACACGCCTCCTGCTCGCTGCATCGACTAACTCTCTTAGCTTACCTGTAAGGGACCCTACGTTCCAACTACCTACACGGATCCTAGTCGGCTCAACTAGCTTCCTTACCCCTCGCACCCGTTGAGACAGATGCGAAGACCCTTGCACATTTGTCACTACACCCGGGCGCCGATGTAGCGTGCCACTAAGGAAGCGACGACCCGATCCTTGCTCACTTGACACCGCATCCAGATCACGACACGGCACGCCACCAAGGGGGTGGCGGCCCAGCCCTTGCCCATTTAACACCATACCCGGGTTCCGATATGGCGCGTCGCTAACAGGGTTACGGCCCAATGGGTTTCTATTGGGTTTTCATTTCCATTTGAGTGGCTAAGTTTTTTATAGCTGGCTCGCCACGCCTAACGCAACCCTCCTCCTTGTACCTGGACTTGGGACCAGGCTATGTTGCACCAACATATGCTGAGACAACATATCTGTAGTATATCTGAAAAATTTCACACTTCAATAAAAACTTAACATTCAACATAAGCTATGATTCAAATCAGATTCAGAAAACTATTTCCATGTTTGAACTTCAACATTAATCCATTTGAATAAAGCTTCAGATCTGAACATGTATTTCTACAAACAGCACTAGGTTACTAACATAAGAACAAACTCAGTCAATACTTTCAGAGTTTCAGAAAATTACCAAGAAAAGGTATAAAGAACTTTGAACTAACTGGAACAAAGATTTCAGAGTGATATTCCAGATTGCAGTACTCATATAGATAAAGTAGCTCTTTAAATTCAGACTAAAAACAATGCAACAATAATAGAGAATTACCTGATTGAGTAGCTAGCACCTTTTGCTTGACAAGTTTCTTGAATCACTTCTGGATCTTCACAGAAATTACTTCACATATGATCTTCATACACTTCACTCAGAAATTAACTCACATGTACACTAGAGGGACTTAGAAACCATATCAAATGTTTCAATCAAAACAGATCACAGAGAAGTCTTCAAGTGTAGATGTAGAATAGAAATTTTGATCTGAAACAGTATTCTAGAAGTACTAGAGGAATTGCAGCAAAAACAAACTTCTGATTATCAAAACCTTGAATAGAATCAAGGCTTCACAATCAATTGCATCACTGGAACAGAATCAAGGCTTCACAATCAATTGCATCACTAGAACAGAATATGTTGATGGCGCAAGAACCTCATGAACATGAACAGTATTGTCAAGTGGAATTCAAGAATGGCAGGAAAGAATATTGCTCCAGAAACTCAAATCATCAAGAAGATGAGAGGGAAAATAGATGAAACAATTCGATTAGAAGACACAAAAACACATCAAGATTCTGGTTTCTTGGATCACAAGCAAGGGAGAAACAACTCAGCCATAGAGATTTTTGTGTTGCAAGAAGTGGAGAGCCAACTCCTGAGATCATCTCCAACTTCACCCGGCATCCTTGATCCTCTGGCATCGAGCTCCCCGCTCGACCCTTGATCACCTGCCATTGACAGTTGGTTAGTATCTCCACCCTACACACATGAGACAAGCCAAACAAGAGACGCAATGCACACCAAAACCCTCGCACAGACCATTCATAAACACACATCGAACCCTTCGATGCAATCAAACCATCACTCAATCGCCCATTCTTGTCAATCACTCATCACTAGATAAAAACCATAGTGCGACCCCACTTGGTTTCACAATCTCCCCCTTGATAAGTGCATTCACAACCCAAATAGAAACATAATAAAAGTTCAATTTAACGCGCACAAGTGACCATAAAAACTCAGAAACGAGCCAAAACGTGTCACTTGATAAAGATCTCCCCTTTGGGCAAAAAAATCATACAAAGCATTCTCCCTATATTTGACAAAAGCATCATAGATCATAAAAGCCATTACTCCCCCTTAACTAAGCAATCATCCAAAAGCCCCTCCAAAAGCATCATGTAAACCATTTCTCCCCCTTTGTAATGCAAGCATTAAGATGATAAAATGATGCAAAAGGGGTGTGAGGGTAGAGTATAGATGCAGAGCTTCTGAAACATGAGCAATTCCAATTACACTATAAAACATCATTTGCTTTGAATATTGTCTAAAAGTACTGTGTGAAACACTTAAATGAATATCATCTAAACAAAGCATGAGCAAGCATTTTCAAATTAAGCAATAAAAGCAATCACCACTCAGACTAGCATACTAAACATGGCAAGGCATGAGATGCAAAAGCTAATCAAATACTAACCAGATAAGCATATCCCACTACAAGGAGCTTCAGCAAACTTCATATGCAATTGATTCAAGTTTTTTATTTTCCATTTTAGTGCCACGGTTATTTTCATGTCAACCTTATGCTAATCGACTAAGCTAAGCCTAGGTTTGAAACCATCAGAAGCTTAAAGCAAGGTCTTGGCATACACTTCAATGTCCCAGTTCATACAAAAGTGCTATGGTAAGCAGTCCAGAACAAAGTAGTGCGACAAAGCAAACCCACTTGGATCTTTTCAATTTCAACATAAAACAGCATAAATATCAATCATTTTCATTTCATTTTCATTCATTTTTTATTTTTAATTTTTTAATTTTCAGCACAACATTTTTGATAAGATCAAGTGGCATATTAGCATCCAAGTGAAAAGGACCTAGCTATCAGGTATGTAAAAGATAGAAAAAGCACTCACCTATTCATGCTAGTTTCTAGACTAAGTAGTGGTCATTTTCAAATTTTCATAATTATAAGCCATGCCCATGACAAATATCAGATGAATTCAAGCAAAGTACAATCACAATATTAAAGACAATACTTCAAAGACATAATAAAACATGTACTTGTAAAAGCAACTAATCATATAACAGAAGCTCATGCAGTGCTACACACACTCCCCTAGAAACATGCTAGCAGATCTCGAATGCTCAGTGTTGCGGTGAGTGAAAACTGTTTAGGAATCCAACATTGTAAAACTCGAGAACCAGGTAAAGCAGTGAGACTGATCACGCACAAGGTATGAGTCATGATAAAAAGCGCGTGCCTAGAAAATGATGAGGTCTCCTAAACTGTCAGGAATCAAAGCTTCTTACATGTGGTCTAGCACCATATGATGCATGGTGTACACCACGATGGGCAAAATCACTCATGGGCCCATGGGAAGCCTTAAAATCAAGATAAGAGTAAAAAGCAGACTCATGCATACCAAAAGATGGGTAATGCATGTCCTGAAAGCTTATCGCAAAAGAACGTTGTTCATCCTTGATACGAGGAAAACAAAACCCAACCAAATGACCCACCCGATGACAATCGGAGTAGTGATACACTCTCTTAGGTGTGTGAGCATAGGTCTCAGGAGCAAATCTCATAGTCTTCTTGGGTTTTTGCTGAGAGGTTTCCCTTGGTGGACGAAGGGTTTTCTTTGTAGGTTGAGTAGGATCCTCGGCTTTTGAATGGTGTCTAACTAGGCTCTTTCTTCTCAAGGGTTGTGGATGGAGTGAACACTGTTTCGCTCGGAGTGTTGGAGTGGTTATCTCATGTAACGCCCCGATTTAAAAAACCAAGAATTTATTGAAATTCCATAGAAAATTAATAAATACAAGACGTTCATCACACGATTGCGTACAATACGCCAATCAATCATGGTTTGTAAACCATATTATTACAAAAGAGTTTAAAAAAATAGAAACTAATAAAATAAATCCTCTAGATGAATGCCTTCTTCCAGTCTCGTGCCTTGACTGGGTCGCTACTCCAGACCGTCGCCCTCCTCGTAGTAGACTACCTCTGGTGGTGATAGTCAATAGGAGTGAGTACAATCGTACTCAGCAAGCCACCGAATACAATTATAATGCAAGGTAATAACAAGGAAGGTAGTGGCTACTTTGCGGAAAAGCATGTTTGTAAAGCATTTAATGTAAGCAGATTATTTAGTACAAAAATTAAACATGTATAATGTATCATCATATAACTTGAGGGGTACAGTCAGCCCACCCTTGCTCAACAGTCCTTACATGCCATGAATAACTCAACCATTCATGCAAAGTAAACTAACTGCGAGAAGTCACACAACCCACCCTTGACCGTGGGCTCAGCTTTTCGAAAAGATTTAAACTCTTATCAGAGGTGTACTATTGTACCCACAAGGCACTTGTTTTCCGCACAACGCAGTGTGTTGAATGACTCCTGTCATGAGAAATTCGTGCCAAAATCTCCAGCCTGGAACTCACCAATTCGATAACACCCTCTTATAGGTTTCATATGGTTTCCCAGTCACTTCGGGCCAACACCATACCCCCCTTGAGCCTCGTCGATACAAGTCACCCGCAGGTTGCCCCTTGACCCCTCCACTATGGTGCTTCAAGTTGGTACGATCTATACCTCCAGTTAGGACTTACCCACTAGACTTGTGGTTAGTACGGAAGTGCTTTGCAATAGATCCCGCAGACCGGTCCTTATAGTGCCCCGGATGCGACCAACCAATGCCCTAGCTTGCACTCGGAACCAACCATACTTATAACATAGCCAACTCCAATAGAATCCAAAGACAAGAATAACAGGGAAATTCATATAGTAGAATCCAACTATCTACGACTCGTTCTTTTATCCTATAGCAGTTGTGTCGGTACATTGGACACTAGCTAATATAATATTGTAGAGTGACAAGGAGTTTAGGCTCAATAAGCATGGCTTGGCTTTACACACAAGGACAGAGATCTACTAAATATAGTTTAAGGCTTAAGATTAGACTAATGCAATATTATCCTATGAGTTATAGCGATAATTTATTAAAACGTGGGCTCAATGATGATCAAAATGGGGGTTGTGACTTGCCTTGGTCCGCAAACAGTGAAGGTGAAACCTTAGGGTAGGTCTCCGGATCTTCGACGACGTCGTAGTCTTCCGGTACGAAAAATAAACACGACATTCAATAAACAATCCAAAAATCAACAATACAAGCATTCATGTTTTTGTTGGATTAAATAAAGTAAATAATGCCTTAAATTCTATGAAATTATTGCCTAGGTGCTTAAGATTAGTTTTTAAGGGGGATTTCTGAACTTTATAATTTTAGAACAAGTATTTAACCCAAAGGGTTTTATTTTCCCATTTAAAAGGTGAATAAAATGCATAAAGCAACCCTACTATTTTATTGCATTAAAATAGTGAAATGAAGTTATTATGTCCTCCAAAATTAATATATAAATTTTTAAGGGTTCTTCTGAATTATTTTAATGAAACATGAAATTAACCCTAAAGGGGTTTTTTACTTTATTATTTAATATGGATTTATTGTGCAAAATAAACATACTATTTTTATTGCATAAAGTTGTAGAGAATAAAAAGGCAGATTTAACAAAATTTGAATGGTCAAATTTAGAGTTAAAATGAGCAAGTTATGAATTTTTGAAGTTTAAAATATTTTTCTAAATTTTATTACATAGGAAATCAGTCTCTGGTTCACGGTGAATTGGGTTCACCGTGAGCCATTGACTGCACGCGTGAGCCGGGCACGTGGCTGTGGTCGGATCTAGATCCAATGGCCCGAGCGCGCGCGGGAGTTTTAAGTGTGATCCGACGGCTCAAATGAGGCCGTATCGGTTCAGCGAGAACCGAGGGCCCAGATTAAATCCCGTGGGGGATTTAATTTGCACCGCTCGATCAGAATCGCATGGCCAGGACACCGTCTGGCACGCACGCGGCACGGGGGAGGACGAGGCCATCGTCCCCAGCTCCGGCGGCGCAACGGCGAGCGGTACCAGCGACGGCGATAGCTAAGATGTCGGGCTAAGGCCTAAAATGAGTCTAGGATGGCAAGGGGAGCTTAGGCGTACCGGCGGTGGTAGCGAAGGGTGACCAATGGTGACCGGCGACGAGAAGTGGTGGCGGAGCCCTTTGGGGTCGACGACGATGAGGCACTCCGGTGGTCTTCATGGCCAAAGGAGGAGGGGCCGAGGAAGGGGAGGCGCTGCTGGTCCTGCTGGTGCCATCGACGAGGGCGGTGGCAGCTCGAGGCGGTGGCGAGCGATGGCTGGAGGTGGAGCAGGGGAGAAAACCGAAAAAGATACGGCGGTGCACGGGAATGTAGGCTAGGGAAGCTGTGGGGTAGCAGAGTGCGGCACGGACCGAGGGCTTATAATGGGGGTCGCCGGCGTCGATTTGGTAAGGTAATTGGAGGGAAACCCGAGGGGCTTCCAAATCTACTCCGGTGAACCTTTCCAAAGCTCGGGCTAGCTTCCATACATACGAATCCGTGTGGCTAAGGGGGGAAAGAGACCACCGACGAGAGGGGAAGGGGTTCCTGGCTTCGGTCGGGTGATTGGCGGCGACCGGTAGCTAAATCAGAAAGGGGGGCGCCAGTATGGAAGAGGGGATCCCCTTCCAACAAAGAAGACGGGCCCGACAGGTGGCCCCCACCTGTCAGCGAGCGAATGCGAAAAGGGACAGGCTGACCGATGGGCCCAGGTGATCAGCGAGAGAGGGACGCGGGTGGGCAGCTGACGGGTGGGGCCAAGGCACGTGCGACGAGCGGGAGAGAGAGGGGACGTGCACCGACAAGCAGACCCACATGTCAGTGGCATGGTGCTGGACTAGGTCGGGCCAGAGTCTAATTGGAGGTTGCGGCCCACCAAGATTTAAAATGTATTTTCCGTTTAAATTAATTCTAGAAATTCATATATCTATTTAGAGTTTGAAATAATGTTTCTAAAATTTTGTAAAAATTCCAAAAAATATCTCTTGGCCTCTAGATTACATCATAATTTTTCCCTATTTTGCTTTATTTGGGTTCTTTTAACCTTTTCTCTAATAAATAATTCATTTTAATCCAGAAAATTTATTTCCCTCATTTTTATTTTATTTTTAAATTTAGGGTGTTACATCTCGTAACCCAACCCTAGAGCTAACCCTGCCATGTAAGCACACAATTTTGTCTTAGCAAAAGCAAATCCATCCTTCACTTCCCTTCAGTGCATTTTTCAACCACGGAGAGAAGATAATCATTTTCACATTTTAATTTTTCAACTTGCTCTCTAGCAAATCTGAGTTGGTCCTTAAGGGTGATGCAGGTGGGACACGCCAGCTACACATTGTTAGAACACTCAGCACTCTCCAATCTAGCCTTAAGTTCATCAACATGCCAATCTCTCAAATTAATGCTTTCTATAAGTAAAGGACAGTTCATGCATTTGTTGTTGACCGCAGGACTAGACTCCACCACCAAAAGCTGCTTTTTAGTAAATTCAAGTTTTTCAACGGTTTGAGCATGTGTAAAACAAAGCTGAGCAAGTTCATTCATGACAGCAAGACATGACTCACATTTGACATCATTAGACTTAGATTTCAAAATTGCAAGTTCAGTAGAAATTGTTTCAAGCTGAATTTTAGTTCTTTTCATTCTATAGCAGCAAGTTTAAGTAATCTAACCTGAGAACAAAAAACATCACACAATTCATCATTTTAAAACAAAGGCTGATATTGGGATAGATGTACCTCAGAAGTGTCGAGCTCGTTGCTGCTATCGTTGTTGTCGGTCATGAAGCATAAGCCGATGAGGTCCATTGTCTTCTTCTCCTTCTTATCTTTCTTAGGAGGCTCCTCTTCCTCAGAGCTTGGCTCCTCGCTTGATGTACCATCGATGTCACTGAGGGCAGCCACAAAAGCTCTGGCTACTCTTTTAGCCACTTTTTCGCGTTTCCCTTTGAAGTAATGTTTCTTGTTCCACTTTTGGTTCTTGTGCTCATTTTCATTTTTCATTTTTAATTTAGGGCAATTCGCTTTTATGTGAGAAAGATCTCCACATTCAAAATATCCCTGTGACCATCCTCTCCTTTGGTCTAGTCTATCATTGTAGAAGCGAGTGAACTTCTTAACAATGAGAGCTAGCTCATCATCATCTAGAGTGTCCACTTGTTCTTTTGTGACAGAGACAAGGGAGGACAAGTCAAAACCACCAAAATAAGGACAAACTCTAAAAACACCAGAAAAGTTACCTCCAGATGAGGTACCACCGCCAAGACCGGAAACCAAAGCAATAGAAGGCAACAAAGAGTTTCCAAATTCTGGACGAGATGCCTTGGCAATCTCGGTGGACTTAAGCTTACTAAAGAGTTCATCGCAAGTCAAGGTGTCAAAGCTTGCCGACTCTTAAATACTAGAGATCTTCACCTCCATATGGTACGATCAAGAGCATAGAGAAGTTTGATTGCTCTATCATGGTCAGAATAAGAAAAAGTCCTAGTGGAGCGCAAATTACTCACAATTCCATCAAAGCGCGCAAACATGGCATCTACAGATTCGCCGGGGCCTTGCACAAACATTTGGTATTCTTGATTATAAGTGTTTTGCATCCTAGACTTAATCTGAGAAGTGCCCACATGAAAGGTGTTGATAGCAAAAAATGGCATTAATGGCTAGATTGTCAAAATATCAAGTTTTGGAGATTTGGGCCAAAAGTAAACATGTCTAGCGTCTGTCCGAAGCCCTATAGGGCTGAAGTCCATTGAGATATGGGCTCCGAAAGCCTCTAGCCAACCCATGGGCTTCGACCAGGAAGCCTTCGGAGGCCCACGCTCCCGAAGCTTCGGCCCGAGGAGCAAGCCTCGACGGGCCTGGCCGAAGCCCACGCTACCGGAGCTTCGGCCCGAGGAGCAAGCCTAGACGGGCTTGGCCGAAGCCCACGCTACCGAAGCTTCGGCCCGTGGAGCAGGCCTCGATGGGCCTGGCCGAAGCCCACCACGGTAGAGATAGAGTTGTTTGCGTAACCGGCTCAATCTCTATCTCTATCTAGCCGAGTTAATAGCAGATTAGATTAGGAGTTAACCCTCTATAAATAGAGAGGCATGGCTGGCGTGGAGAGCCCTCCAACTCAAACCAAATCAAAGCCAATGCTTTGATCATATTTACCTTACATTTATTTTCCTGTACTTCTTCGTGGGTTTGCTTGGAAGCCCTCCGTCGGCCGCTACAGAACAATGGTAACCCTTGTTACTTCGCCTTTGAAGTATCCGTTAATCTACGTAATAGATTGCTATCGCCTTGTTACTTCGCCTGTGAAGTATCCGCTAATCTGCGTAATAGATTGCTACCTTTGCTACTAGTGCAACACTTAGCAAAATTTGGTCCTCAGGCAAATTGGTACTTCACACTCTTTTGTTGCAGGTTCGCACGTTCGGAGCCACTTCATCGGAGGTGTCCGGAGCTGAGAGATCGGTTTCAGAGGTCCCCAGGACACCCGTCGGCGGGACTGCAGGCTCCGACAACAGGCTTCACCGGCATACTTCATCGCAACAGGCTTCGCCATGACCATACTCCGCACCGGATGATGTTGCACTCGCGCGTGGCCCTCGCATCATTATTTCGTAGTTTGCTGTATAGGAGATCTCACGACAAACCCTGCTGTTCGGAGGTGATCATCGCGTCCAGATCCGTTCGGAGTCCATCTTCGACCGGATCAGTCCGAACGCCAAAGCACCCTTCGGTGGAGCACTTCACACTGGATGTCAGAGGTACACTTTGGTGACCCCTTCACACCAAACTTCAAACCAGATGGGCTCCGACTGGTTTGCTGATTTTATTCTGTTTAATCTATCTTTTTCGGCTAATTGGATTATTTTGTGTATTCTGGTTGCCTGGCGACTCCACCCCCCTTATCACTATTAAGGGTAGACGGAACGCGGCGTCGGTGCCACGTCACGCTTAGGCATGTCCCTAAGTATCCGTGCACTTTTGGATCGTTGAACTGACCCAAGTGCGGGGGCACGTTTTCGTATCAACACACTTTTTGGCGACTCGCTGGGGAAGGCTACGCCAACATGATGAGTACGTCTACATCGGCCACCGGTACATCCACATCAACTACTACGTCTACACTTCCGATGGACGCAATAGGAGGCGCAGATATCGACTACCGCAACATATTGTTGCCTACACATGAAGATATCCCTGCAGAAAACCGAGCAGAGATCGAGGCGAAGTTAAAGGCACTCCAAGACATGATGCTTGGGGGCTACATCAAGACACGCGCAGGCTTTGTCAAGCGTGACATCATCACCCCCGACCTCGCTCAGGTCCAGGTAACACCTGTATCACCTCGCTTATCTTCTTTAGAAATTGAGCAAAAAATAGTCGCGTCAGTAGATCAAGCCGTTAATAGAAGTCGAACAGTAGCGCCTGGCACTAGGCCTTAGCCATATTGGGCACCTCCAGGCATGTCCAAATCACAGAAGAGACGCCTACAAAGGCTGTGGGCACAGGAGATGCGCGAAAGGAAAGCTGAGTCTGAGCGCGACGCTATCTTCGAGGAAATCCGCCCTTGGCCATCTACCAAGCAAGTATGGAGGGAGAATCCGGTTGAGATAACCAACCCGGCTCCTTGTCCAAGCGATGACAACGACGACATTCTCGACGACGATTACTCGCCCGTCTCTGAGGGACCCGCACCCTAGGTGATGGACATCAACATCGTCACGCTGCCTGCCGAGTTCTCCCTACCACGGGACGAGGCCGAGGTCGCTCAATTGAACCTCGGTCCGTGCAACGCCATCTTCGAGAAGCCCGAGGACTCGGCTCGCCATCTAAAGCCCCTCTATGTCAGGGGTTACATCGATGGGAAGCCGATTTCCCGGATGCTCATCGACGGCGGCGCCACTGTTAACCTAAAGCCTTATTCATTGTTGAAGAAACTTGGCAGGGATGAAGATGACCTGAAGAAGACTCAATTGATGCTCAACGGCTTCAACGGCGAGAGCTCTGAGGCCAAGGGAGTACTCTCTATGGAGTTGACGGTGGGCAACAAGACGTTGCCAACAGCGTTTTTTGTCGTCGACGTACAAGGTAACTATAGCGTGCTACTCGGGCGTGACTGGATTCACACGAACTGTTGCATCCCTTCTACTCTACACCAGTGATTGATACAGTGGGACGACGATGAGGTAGAAGTCATCCCCGCGGATACTTCGGCCCAAGTAGCATTGGCCGATGTATCAGTCAACGCCGTCCATAACAAAGTAGTGTGTCTGTCAGGAAGAGATCTTTCGGATTACGATTTCGTTAGCGTATCCGGGGGACGGGTTGTACCAGTGTCTGTAAAGCCGGCTGGAGTAGCACGACTATTTTTGTATTATTAGTCATGTCTGGCAAGGATAATCTAGATTGGCTAAAGTCTCGTGTGGAGCAGTATCAGTCTAATAAAGACGGTATTGCCGAAGCCATCGAGGACTTTAGCGAAGTAGAGAAATTAGGGAAAGGTTTTGCGTCGGCCGATCCCTTGGAGGAAGTTGATATAGGTAATGGCAGCATCCCAAGGCCGACTTTTGTTAACCAACATTTGTAGCCCGATGAAAAGGTTGAAGTAATAAAGTTACTTCGGTCGTATGTCGATTGTTTAGCATGGGAATATAGGGAGATGCCAGGACTAAGCCGTGAGCTCGTGGAGCATCAGCTGCCCATCAAGTTCAGATTTAGGCCTTATAAGCAACCTCCCCTCCGCTTTAATTCGTCCGTCTATGACCGAGTTAAGGAAGAAGTGGAGCAACTACTCAAGGCTGAATTTATTAGGCCATGCAGGTACACGGAATGGGTTGCTAACATTGTACCTGTAGAGAAGAATGGGAGCGGCAAGATACGGGTATGCATTGATATCCGAGATCTAAATAGAGCCACTCCAAAGGACGAGTATCCAATGCCAATAGCCGACATGCTGATCAACGATGCTTCAGGACATAAGGTACTAAGTTTTCTTGATGGAAATGCCAGTTATAATCAAATCTTTATGGCCGAAGAGGACGTCTATAAGACTACCTTTCAATGCCCTGGTTTTGTCGGTTTGTTCGAGTGGGTCGTCATGACTTTTGGGTTGAAAAATGTCGGCGCCACGTATCAGCGCGCTATGAACTTGATCTTTCATGACTTGTTAAGAGTCATGTTAGAAGTTTACATCGATGATGTTGTGGTCAAATCGGATGTTATGGGAAACCATTTAGCCGATTTGAAGGTTGCTTTCGATAGGATGCGACAGTATGGGTTGAAGATGAACCCACTCAAGTGTGCTTTTGGTGTGTCGCGGTAAGTTCTTAGGTCTCATGATTCATGAGAGAGGCATAGAAATTGATCCTAAGAGACTTGAAAAGATTAGAAACGTTGCGACGCCGACATGCAAAAAGGATGTGCAAAAGCTGCTAGGCAAGTTGAACTATTTTGTGTCGCTTTATATCCAACTTGTCCGGCAAGATTGATGCCTTTGTCCCCATACTCCGGCTAAAAAACGAAGCTGATTTCACTTGGGGGGCAAGCCAGCATGCTGAACGCCGAAACCAGGTACACGTTTGTGGAGCGATTATGTTTATCACTTTATTACGCGTGCACCAAGTTACACCATTATCTTCTCCCCACCACATGTGTTGTCGTTTGTCAAATCGATGTTATAAAGCACATGTTACAGAAGCTGATTCTAAGTGGAAGAATCAAAAAATGGGCTTATGCGTTGATTGAGTACGATTTGGCCTACGAGCCCCTAAGAGCGATCAAAGGCCAAGTTGTAGCCAACTTTATAGTTGATTATCACATAGATGTTAGCTGAAGTGATGCTATTGCTCTAGTTGAGGTAGTACCATGGAAAATCTATTTTGATGGTTCGGCTTGCAAGAGTGGCCAAGGTATTGGAGTGGTTCTCATAACACCTAATGGTATGTGCTTTGAAACCTCAGCCCGACTAGAGTTCTCTTCCACTAATAACCAAGCCGAATATGAGGCTTTGTTGCTAGGTCTTGAACTACTAGAGTCTGTAGGTGCTAAACATGTTCACACGTATGGAGATTCGTTATTAGTAGTACAACAAGTACTAAGAATGCTCAATGTTTTAATGGCTTGCTGAATAGCTACTTGGACAAATGTCTAGACATAGTTGCTAATTTTGATTATTTCAAAATATCTCATGTGTCAAGAGAAGCCAATTCGGTCGCCAATGATTTGGCTCAGCAAGCATCTGGCTACCAAGTGAAGAGAGGGAAATTTGCTGTATTAGAGAAGCCGGTGTTTAGTCCAAATGTCGAAGCCAGTAAAGGTGGACGGGCGCACACCTCGGGTCGAACCACTCCGGTCGCCGAAGGACACCGCACGCCGAAGCCCCTGGATTGGAGTGCTCTGCCGATCGAAGGATCTGGCACGCCGGAGCCCATAGTGCGAAGCCTCCCGGACGGAGAAGGCTCCCCGAAGTCCGAACCCTCCGAAGGGCTTCGGCCCAGCACACTCCGAATGGCCTCCTCAGCCAGGCTTCGGCAGGAGCGGAATGGCTCGGGGGGCACCCCGAAGTCAGTATTTTAGAAGTTTTTTCAGAAGGTGGACCTAGCCGAAGGGTTGATCGAAAGGTTCGGTGACAAGCGTTCAAATTCGTGTTTGTAGACGACACATTGTATCACCGAACCATCGATGGAGTGCTATTAAAGTGTCTAGACCATGAGCAGTCCCAGGTGGCTACAGGATAAGTCCATGAGGGGCTTTGCGGCACTCATCAGTCGGCCCAAAATATGAGTTGGATGCTCAAAAGAGCGGGTTTTTATTGGCCGACTATGATTGAAGATTGTTTCATGTACTACAGAGGGTGTGAGGGCATGTCAGAGGTTTGGCAACATCCAGTTAGCTCCCTGCCTCGTTGCTCAATCCTATTGTCAAGCCATGGACGCTTTCGAGATTGGTGTTTAGACTTCATCGGCCAGATTCACCCTCTTTCCTCAAAAGGGCATCAGCTCATGTTGATGGCGACGGATTACTTCACTAAGTGGACTGAGGCCGTACCTCTCAAGAACATGACTCACAACGAGGTACGTGAGTTCATTTTAAAAGCACATCATACATAGATTCGGCATTCCCCAAACTCTTACTACGGATCAAGGTAGTTCATTTATTTCTGGAGAGATAAGGGACTTCGCCGAATACTATGGTATTAAATGGATAAAACTCTTCACCTTAATATGCTGAGGCAATGGTAGGCCGAGTCTAGTAATAAAACCATGATTAAGCTTGTTAAGAAGAAAATTGAAGAGTTTCCTAAAAGGTTGGCATGAAGTGCTTTCTGAGGCATTATGGGCTTGTAGGATTGCAAAGCATGGTGCCACCAAGGTCAGTCCATATGAGTTGGTATATGGACAAGAAGCCATTCTGCCTGTAGAAGTAGATCTTGGCTCCTTAAGAGTGTTAAAGCAAGACGGCTTATCGGTCAATGAGTATGAGGCTCTTCTGAAAGATAATCTGGAGGAAGTGACCGATAGGAGACTAAGGGCTTTAGAATCCATAGAAGTAGACAAGAAAAGAGTAGCTAAAGCCTACAATAAGAAGGTTAAACCAAAATCGTTTCAAATAGGAGACTTGGTATGGAAAACGATTTTGCCTTTAGGCACGAGAGTCCCAAATTTGGCAAATGGTCACCTAGTTGGGAGGGTCCTTTTAAGATAGCCGAAATCGCTCCCGGCAACGCATATGTGTTGGAATCCCTGCAGGGAGAGCGGTTCCGAAGAGCATTGAATGGTAGATACTTGAAAGGGTATTTCCCAAGTGTGTGGAAACATCATAAAAGTGTCGGAAAGCCAATATGGATGATATCGTCTTCAGCTCATTGTGCTTTTAGTTCACTAGTTCACTAAAAGGTAGGGGGCATGTGTGATAGAAAAAAATTGCATTAATGGCTAGATTGTCAAAATATCAAGTTTTGGTGATTTGGGCCAAAAGTACACATGTCCAGGGTCTATCCGAAGACCTACAAGGGCCGATGTCCATTGAGCTATGGGCTCCAAAGCCTCTAGCCAGCCCATGGGCTTTGGCCAGGAAGCCTTCGGAGGCCCACGCTGCCTAAGCTTCAGAAGACTTCGGAGGCCCACGCTGCCGAAGCTTCGGCCCAAGGAGCAAGCCTCGACGGGCCTGGTCAAGCCCACGCTATCAGAGCCTCGGCCCGAGGAGCAAGCCTCAACGGGCCTGGCCGAAGCCCATGCTACCGAAGCTTCGGCCCGAGGAGCAGGCCTCGATGGGCCGGGACGAAGCCCACCTCGGTAGAGATAGAGTTGTTTGCGTCACCAGCTCAATCTCTATCTCTATCTGGCCGGGTTAATAGCATATTAGATTAGGAGTTAACCCCCTATAAATAGAGAGACATGGCCGGCGTAGAGAGCCCCCAACTCAAACCAAACCAAAGCCAATGCTTTGATCATATTTACCTTACATTTATTTTCATGTACTTCTTCGTGGGTTGCCTGGAAGCCCTCCGTCGGCCTCTACGGAACAGTGGTAACCCTTGTTACTTCGCCTGTGAAGTATCCGTTAATCTACGTAATAGATTCCTATCGCCTTGTTACTTCACCTCTGAAGTATCCGCTAATGGCGTAATAGATTGCTATCTTTGCTACTAGTGCAACACTTAGCAAAATTCGGTCCTCACCGAATTGGTACTTTGAACTCTTCTATTGCAGGTTCGCATGTTAGAGCTACTTCGTCGGAGGTGTCCGGAGTTGAGATATCGGTTTCGGAGGTCCCCAGGACACCCTTCAGCGGGACTGCAGGCTCAGACAACAGGCTTTGCCACGACCATACTCCACACCGGACGAAGTTGTACTCGCGCGTGGCCCTCGCGTCATTATTTTGTAGTTTGTTGTATCAGAGATCTCACGCCGAACCCTGCTGTTTGGAGGTGATCATCGTGTCCAGATCCGTTCGGAGTCCATCTTCGACTGGATCAGTCCGAACGCCGAAGCACCCTTGCGGAGCACTTCGCACCGGACGCCGGAGGTCCACTTCGGTGATCCCTTCGCACCAGACTTCGAACCAGACAGGCTCCGAGTGGTTTGCTGATTTAATTGTGTTTAATCTATCTTTTTCGGCTAATTGGATTATTTTGTGTAATCTGGTTGCCTGGCGACTCCACCCCCTTATCACTATTAAGGGTAGTCAGAACGCTGCGTCGGTGCCACGTCACGCTTAGGCCGTCCCTAATTATCCGTGCACTTTTGGATCGTCGAACTGACCTAAGTGCGGGGGCATTTTCGTGTCAACAAAAGGTTTTCAATGTAGACCAAATCTCACGTGCAGTTCTAAGGTGTTGGACCCTGTCAAACTCATTGCGATTCAAACTGAATTTTGATCAAGGATATAACATGTTCTGGTAGATATTGATCTCAAATTCACAATATAAACTTCTATTTTCAAAACATAGTCTAATACATTTAGACTCTATTTTAGCAGAATCATCAAATAACATCAACAGAATTAGTAGAAACAATCTTCAAGTGACTATGCAATCAAAACAGATTTCATACCAAAAGCAGTACTTCAATGATATCTAGCCAAGATTTTTAGGTAATCAAGCATCTCTATCAAGAAGTTTACTGGATGAAGATAATGAATTAAATCAGTACCAGATCAAGCAGCCAAAAGAAATTAAACACTTCATAAACTGTTCAGGAGAAGAAATACAGAATTTGAAAACTACTGGATGATAAACAGTGTAACCACAACAGTATATTCCAATCAATCCAGAACAGAGTACTGTAATTGACAATTCAAAACAGTACAATGTAGTTTTAGATTACAATTAGCTTTGAAAATTCAGTTTACTTTGATAGGTTCAGTTTCAGACAAATAAACATCGAGGGACCTAAACGACAACAACTGAATGTTTCAACAAAGTTTCACGCAGAAACTGAATCTACTAGTTTCTAGTGATTTCACAATTTCAAAGTTTGATCAACTTCAAGTGACTAGATGAACAATTCTTTTCTGGTATTCAAGTTAAAATAACCAACACTAGTACTGGGATTCAATTCTGAATCAGCAAGGATTTAAACAGTGAAAGGATCAAAATCAATAAGTGAAGTTCAGAGAGGTACTGTAGTATATCTGAAAAATTTCACACTTCAATCAAAACTTAACATTCAACATAAGCTATGATTCAAATCAGATTCAGAAAACTATTTCCAAGTTTGAACATCAACAATTAATCCATTTGAATAAAAGCTTCAGATCTGAACATGTAATTTCTACAAACAGCACTGGTTACTAACATAAGAACAAACTCAGTCAATACTTCCAGAGTTTCATAAAATTACCAAGAAAAGTTACAAAGAACTTTGAACTAACTTGGAACAAAGATTTCAG